>CAICTM010001925.1:0-20668 GCA_903772945.1 Seminavis robusta
GTCTCTCGCAAGTCTTTGGAGGCATCAATCCCAGCTTACGCGTCTTGGGTTTTGTTCATCTGGCAGCTTTGGCAACGCTGACATAGGGCCTGCACAGTCTTGCGCAGTCCTTTCCAGGTGTAGTGTTGGCTTGTGGTTAGTTCTGTGCGAGTCTCACCAGGATGCATCAGCACACCATGTACCATTCAACTAGCTTTCTTCTGCATAGTTTTAGGTACGACGATTTTATCGTCTTAACTACTAAGTCGTAAGACTTATCCCTCTGGGAGATTGCTTCTTGTAGTCGTTTGCTGTCCCTGAGGAGTTTTTTGATATCGTTGTCGTCTTTCTGACGATGTTTGATCTCGGGGAACGAGAGAGGGAACTCGCTAGGGAAGTCCTCTTCGTCTGCAGCCATGAGCCTAGCGATCTCGCTGGCGTCCATCTGTTCTGAAGAACCGTCGTTTTGGAGATGTTAAGTCTCGACAACGCATAAGCGACGATGTTTGTTCGCCTTGATGTACCGTAGTTCAGGGCCGTATTCTTCAGAATAAGGCGCCATCGCATTACGCGATCGGTATTGAAGTTCTTACATGTAAAAATTCTTGTGGTCCGATATGTACAACGATCTTCTGTCCTAGAAGAATGTTACGGAACTCTTTTAGAGTTTCTACGATACTGAGAAGTTCCTTCTCGTAACTGTGTAACGTGTCTGGCAGGGTTGAGCTTCCTACTGTGAACGCGATAGGTTTTCCCTTCTGGGAAATTACTGCACTAGTTGAGTATCACTCGCGTCCGTGTGGATAACGAATGTTCGTTGAAGTCAGGGTAGCGAGCAAGGTTTCTTTGCTGATGATCTTCTCATCTGGCTAAAGGCCTTGTCGTGTTCCGCTTCCCATTTCCACTTCGTTGTTTTGGAAGTCAACGAAGCGAGTGGGCCAGTACATTGTATCGTCTAATCCACATGTCTCGATAGTAGTTCACAGTCCAATGAATCTACGGAGTTTTTTTCTGTTGGTAGGAGGAGCGATATTCTGGATCGCGTCTATTTTCTTGGTTATGGGTTGGATCCCTTCTCGGTATCCAGTAACCTAGGTATTTCAAGTTCTCCTCTTGCGAAGAAGGACTTGGTAGCATTGATTCTTAGTCCGGTTCTCGAAGCCTTCGGAGAACTTCTCCACTTTTCAACGTGATCTGCTAGATCGCCGTTAGTTAGGATGAGTAGATCATCAATGTATGCACGGACGTATTCTAGGTCGTGCATTAGTGTTCCCATCTTCTCTTGGAAGATGTCGGGATATTACATAGCCCATTGGCAACCTCTGGACTCGTACTTTCCCCACGGAGTACGATGGTACAGAGTTGCTTCGAGTGAGGTGACAGCTCGATGTGATAGTATCCATGTTCAGGTCTAGCTAGTAGCGTACTTGAATCCATCTAGATTCAAGAGCATGTCCTGTATTTTTGGATAGGATAAGGCTTCGCTTAATCCTTTTGTTCAGTTCCCGGAAATCAGAGATGAATCGTACAGATCCTCTTTTCTTGGGAATGATGAAAGTTGGTCCGCCCATTTGGAACGGTTACTTTCTTGAGTACTCCTGCTTCGCAGAGACGTTCAACTCCATTTTAAGAGTGTTGGTATGGACCCTGGAATAGGATAAGCCCTGGCATGATAGGTTTAGCATCAGGGAGAAGTTCACTTCGTAGTCGTCCATCTGCCACTTTCCTAAAGTACCATCGAATAGGTCAGAGTACTTCGTCAGTAAAGAATGAAGCTGTTCTTTTTCTTCCGTGTTTAACTGATCTTGACTTTGGCAAACCTGCCTTAAGTCAGCTTGTTCGTATTTCGCATCAAGAATCTTCTTGAGGCGATCTGCACTGTCATCAACAGCAGTAGGATCAGGAATGAAGAAGTTCTCTTCTTCATTGGTGTCGCTATCTTTCATAGGAATAGATGCGCCGTCCATTCCACTGACATGGTAGTGAAATCGAACTTGAATCCTAAGTCAGAGAGATGTCTCGACCTATGATCATGTCATACGCCCCCAAGCTCTTGGTGACGTGTAAATCCCACTCGATAATTCTATCTTCGTGGAATTCAGGAATCATAAATGCACCTTTGCACTTCGTGCTGGTGTTAATTCTCCTGCAGGGGTAGTCCACATCGTTTGGACGCCCCCAAGATCCTTCATGCGTAATTTCTTAGCATGAGGTTGAGCAATCAAGGTTCGGATGCTCCTGTATCCAGTAAGCAACGGATGTAACGGGTTTTGGTTTCCTTTTTTCTCGCTTGTTAAATCTAACATAGACGATGGTTTGAGGTCTCTTGTCTTGCGACGTTTACGAGGTGGTTGGCCACGGACGAGGTTACGATGCTAAATAGATCATCAGAGTCTAGTTGAGCAGCTTTCAGGCAATCATCTAATTTGCCGTAGAGTTCATCAGTTGCAACAATTCTTGTTTACTAGTTAGTGAGATATCTTCATCACTTTGGTATGAGAAATCGGACATGGTTCCGTTGAGTCATCATCCTGGCCTAATCCTCAGATAGAGATTTCTCCATCCAAGTGATTAAAATTGATAGAGGAGTTGTCCTTATTGTCAGAGTCTTCTGATTTGCGCTTGGCAACATGGTTGCGAAGTTTGCAAGTGGTTGCACGAGTATCGTCGATCTCGTTTTCTTCGTCATTGTCGACGAGAGGAAGAATGGGTTGTCACGCAACTGTTTCTCGAGTTGCTGAACGCATGCTTTCCTTGAGCCATCTTCATGTGAAGGAATAGGTTGAGGGTAGCTGAAAGCTATTGTGTTTGTTAACAAAATGCACTACGCTAAAAGTAGTGTAAAGATCTTTCGAGTGTTTTGAGTTTGAGAGAAATGAAAGTTATGAGAGAGATTAGAGAAGCTATGAAAACTAATCAACGAGAGAGTCATCATCAAGGGATCGTAGATCTGCTTCCCGCGGGAGACTATAAAGTGTGATTAGAGTAGGTTGCGGTAGTAATCCTACGTCTCTCCACGATCCTAAAACGGAACGCGTAGAAGGTTTGTCTAGCCTGGATCTAGTAGCGTGGAAGTACTCCACGCTGGCTAAATATCTAGAGCGATGTTTCATCATCAACCTAGTATGACTAGCGCGGTCATTGAGAACCCTGTCTCAAATGACTATTTCACGAGAGACTCAGTCATGAGTCGAACTCAAACCCTATCTAGGATCGAGTCGCGAATAAGGCTAAGAGCCGTGTATTGCACAGTGCCTTCAACCAAGTCACAGATCCATCGCGGAAGGGCAAAAATCCAACAGCCATTGCCTTCCTGAAATTCTTTGTTGATCTTAACACCGTGTTCTTACAGGATGCGGCAGCCATGATGGTTCTCTATCCAGACCGAGAGGAGCATCCTCTATTTACAGAGCTGAATTATGTCTTTAAGACTGACCTATTTGCGGTAAGCAAGTGTGTTCTTTTGTATCTGTCGGAGCGACATTCCTCTCACTACTAGCCATTTTTTGCTACTGTGTTAGGAATTCAAAGAGAAGATGCGTGTGACTTTGGAGTCAGCAAAGAACCCAAAGGAAGAGACTATCAAAAAGATTGTACCTACCCTCACGTCCTGGCAAACAGCCAACAACCAGGCTCTATGTCTTCAGGATTCAAAGATTGACAATGTGTCCACTATTGTCGCCAATGGCATTGCGAAGCTGGCTGAGTACACAGAGCATGCAGAAGACAGACAGCTGAAGCGCGACAAGCAACTAGGGGCATTGCTGGTGAAGATTGGAAACTAAATTGGAGCAGCCGGTAAGTCCATCAGTGCAGATGCCGAAGAAGAAGAAGAAGAAACTGAAGAACAACAAACTAGTGGGCTGGAGCTACTCGCCGACACAATGGAATTAGATGACTTGTCTATGCAGGAAACAGCTGGTGTTAGTTTGGAAACCGGTGGGGTCTCGCTTCAAGTTGGTGTTATGGAAACAGAAGAAGAACCAACAGCAACAACAATCTCTGTGGGTACTCCTCCGCGAGTAGTACCAGCAGGTGTACCAAACGACCAGTTCAGGCTGAAGCCTCAACACGACAACTTGACCGAATTGATGGACGAGTGGACTGGCCGACTGGAAGGCAACTCTCCAGATCCGCTTGGTGGAGTGGAAGGGAGAAACAAAAAGTTTGGATCGAAGTGGAGAAAACACCTTGCCTCAAAGGTGTACTCGAGGAGAAAGCAAGCCATGGAAGGAATCCGTGCGTACGCAGAGAGAGCGAACCTGGACGATTACGACGCATGCACCATCCTCGACTACAACTACAAAGGAGACTGCAAGTGCTCTATTGCAAACTTTGTTGATTACTTGAAGAAACAGGGACTACTGAATACAATGAAGTCACGCGGAAGAACAAAAAAATGAGCTATTTTATGCTACGATTTGTTGGGCTTCCAAGCTCCTTGTTCTTTGACCTGTTGGGCTGTCATGGGCTGTGGCTCAGCGATGGAAGCCCCCAGCATTCTAGCTTTATTTAAACCACTACCACTAGCAGAACTAACAGTAGAAGCACTATTGCTTTCAAAGAAAGCTGTCTTATCATGTTGTAGCTGTCGCGTCTCCATTGTCGAGTTGTGTATGTACTCCAGTAGTTGTTGCCAGTGCATGGAGTTGTTGCCGATTTCCGAGATAGTGGTGCGCACCTGTGTTACAGTCGTACCTTGAAGTTTGGAAATCGAAAAGTGAGGAATTCTCACTGACGCACTGACGTCAGTCTTGGTTCGCGTTTGGAACAGCGAAGAATTCTTACTGTCGAGTACCAGTTGCCAAAGGAGGTGCGAAGTTCCGGAATAGGTGCGGAAGATGGGTAGGTGACCTCAGTTTGAATCCTGCTCAGCAGTATCTCGATTGGCCTCTCCAGAGTCTGAGGGTACTGAAATCGACACTGTAAAATCAGAATCTGGCCAAGTCAAACGAGATACTCTGAGTCAAAATCCAACTTTGACTCACTCGATGGATGCACTGCATTTTTCCTTGACTGAACGAACTGTCGAAGGACAGACAGTTATTTTACCAACTAAATAAAACCTCGTTTCCAGTTATCGTACTTGCAGCTGGTTGGATGGCTTCAGCTTGGGTGATAAGGGGTGGAAATGGACTGGTGTGGAGAAAGCTTGGCTGGCTTAGGCTTGGCTGGCTTCAAGAAATCCACCAGCAGTAATGGTCAAGTGGCAATTGGAATAAGGGAAGGGGTGAAGGGGTCATGGACAAACGAGCAGAGATAAGAGAGGGGCTCAGGGTGCTATGTACCCCTTCCCCTCTCTCCAAGTTTACAAGCAGGTTTCTGCCCAGATTTCCCTTTCGGGTTAGAAAAGGTTCACTGTCATCTTCTTTGGCTTCAAGTGAAGAATTAGTATCTTGCTTTCCCTTGCTCTCGACTATTATTGAAAGTTATAAATCTATTTTGAGATACTGGATACTGGTACTAGTATGACTTCTTGCAAAAGTGTACATCATCCATCATTGCCGCGCTGCATCCTCCTGCACAAAAGTTACGTACTTCCCCTCTCCATCGACTTTCGTACTAGCGAGCAGACTGCGTCGTCTGCATTCTGTATGCAACAGGGTTGCTCATTTATTTATTTCCTTGCCGTTGTCAAGATTGGGGTCTTGCCGCTGATTGTAGCTATCGTTGTTGCTTTGCCTGATCGACAAAGGTTCACAGACTTTCTGTTTTAGAAGCTGAGCTGTGGCAATATATCTTATCTGATTGCTTCTCCCTGATACCATACCCCATTAGGCAACTTGTTCTGCCCTTGAAGCCTCCTTCTTGCCATTGAGCTATACCCTCCCTTTCCTTCCTTCTATTATCCCCCTTCTTTGAGCAACAATCGATCATGAACGACTCTGCGATGGACGACTGGAACCTGGAGACGAGCTCTGTAGTCTCGAGTTGTAGTACTTTGAATGGCGATCTCAAGCATCCTCAGTTCGACAGACCAAGTGGGCGCAATCGAAGGGTACGTGTTGCTCTGTGCTACCTTACTGAGGGATCAAAGATTCTTCTACCCTGTTGCAAGATCTCATCCTTCCTCTCTTCTCTGCTCTCCTTCCTCTCTTATTGACAGATTGTCTTGGTATCCCTGTTCTTGGCTGCCTTGGTATTTGGCTTGGCCACTTACTTTGTCATGCTGGCTTCGCAACACGCCGAATTCGAATCCAGTTTTGAAAGTTTTGCCCGGGAAACTGCGGATATTGCCGAAAACAATGCCGAGAACTCGTTGGGCCATTTGCGAAACTTGGCCACGGCCATTACCTCGCAAGTGGTGGATAACGAACAAGCAACATTTCCGTTTGTCACCATTCCCCACTTTGATTTGCGGACCCAAGAGATTGCCGACTTGACCGGTATTGAAATGATCCTCTTTGTACCCTTTGTCACACAACAGGATGCTAAGACTTCTTCCCAAGAACAACAAGCCCATGATGATTGGGAAACGTACACGATGGAACACCAGGATTGGATCCTGCAAGATTACAATTATCGAGGTTGGGATCCTTCGACGTTGACACCCATTCCACGCCACATTTACAACTACACCCTGCCACCCAACTTTAACGAGACACGACCGGGATTTGTCGATGAAGGCGCGTTTATGGAAGAAATCCTCTCCAACATGTCCTACCACCCATCCTTCTTCCAGGCACCCGTGGCACAGTATGGACCCCGTCTCGTCGATACGAGTTTGGCCAAACTCGATCTCTTGACGCATCCCATTTTCAAAAAGGAAATGGTCGCCTCGTTGGAATACAATGTCCCCGTTATTTCCGAAACGGAAGATCTAGAATTTCTCCTCCAGCATATTCAACCGACGAATGGTTCGACTACCACAGAATTGCGCAGTTTTACACTGGAAACCGTCAAGGAAGACTTTCGGAACAACTCGCGAACGGTGGGATTCTTGGTGTCGGTCGTTCCGTGGAAAATCTTTTTTCGCAATTTGCTGCCGACCAATATTAATGGCATTGTCGTCAAGGTCGTGTCCGATTGCGGGGCCAACTTTACATATGTCTGCAATGGAGGTCGGGACGATTGGGCGGCCAATGGCGATCACTACAATAATGACGACGACGACAATCATCAGTACTACAAAGACATGAAACAGCACTTTCCATTCTTTTGGAAAGACCATCCAACCGGCGCGTCACGACACTGTCATTTCGATTTGGTCATCTTTCCCAATGACGAATTCGCCGATAACTATCTGACCAACGATCCGTTGTACTATGCCTTGATTGTCGTCGGGGTCTTTATCGTTACGGCCAGTCTCTTTGTCGTGTACGATTACTGTCAACAATCACAACAATCGCTGTTTATTGAAGAAAAGGCACGGGCCGAAGCCATTGTCACGTCACTCTTTCCCAAACACGTCGGGGAACAACTCATGAAAGAACAACAATTCAATACGACTACCCACAAACTGCTGGGGCGTCGACGATTGGTGGAAGAGTCCATGCGTGTCAGCAGTGGCAACCATAACAATGCCAATAGTCGATGTCTGTCCGACTTTCTCAGTGGAGAAATGAAAGTGCGAGGGAAACGAGTCAAGACCAAGCCGTTGGCGGATCTCTTTCCCAGTGCCACCATTTGTTTTGCCGATATTGTGGGATTCACTGTAAGTTAGCACTCTCCTGATGGGTGTGGCGCCAACTACAGTTACTCACCTTATCATCCGTTGATTGATTGCACTCTGGTCCTAACTTGCTTGCTTGCTTCAGGCTTGGAGTAGTGTCCGAGAACCATTCCAGGTGAGTGGGGTTTGTAGCGTAGCTCACTTGCTTCATGGCCCGATTCGATTCATTCTACCGCTCATTTGCCCCTTGCTCTCTCTTCGAACTTCCGCGTCCTTTATTATTGTCACAGGTGTTCACTTTGCTCGAGACATTGTATCAGGCATTTGACAAAATCAGTAAGAAGAGAAAAATTTTCAAGGTAAGCTGAAACGAAAATTTGCAGCTTTGTCAGGACCAATCCTGGCTCATCTCCTGGAACCTGCTGCATTTAGGTCGAAACTATTGGAGACTGTTACGTTGCCGTCGCCGGTTTGCCCAAGCCAAGGCCTGACCACGGTGAGCCGTTGCTTTCCCTGCTTGAATGTTATGTCTAGAAAGTTTTCCGAAGTTTTCCTCACAAGATTCTTCGTACCGGGTCTTGTCGATATTTAGCCTTGGCCATGGCGAAATTCTCAAGGGATTGCTTGGAGAAGTTCAAAGAGCTGGTCAACATGTTGGAGGTCGAACTTGGTAAGTCTGACGATGATCAGTTTGGGTTGCGTTGTTTCTTCATCCCCCAGACTAACAGCTCGTTTGCCTGGATTGGTACTTTTCCTGTTCAGGTCCGGACACTGCAGATCTAGGTACGTTCAATCGCCATTTATCATGCCAGTGGTCACTGTTTCAGGGACAACTCACGACGAATCAATAATGACTTTCCATCCCTGATCAGGTCTTCGAACTGGTTTGCATTCGGTGAGTGAGCGTGTGCGGCTTTCGTTTCTGTTCTCTTCGCCTTCCCACGCCGTGCTAACCTGATTTCAATCCGTGTTTACCGTCCCAGGGGCCCGTGACTGCCGGTGTTTTGCGTGGAGAACGGGCCAGGTTTCAGGTAAGGGAGAGGGAAAGATTGTAGCTGTCGTGTGTGCTTTTTACCTTCACTGATGAGGACGAGTCGCTTTCTTCCATCACAAGCTCTTTGGAGACACCATGGTAAGAGTGATATGGCAGCAAGAGGAGCCCGGAAAAGGAGCATCGCAAGATCGCTAACTTACCACTTCTGCGCGGTACAGAATACTTGCAGTAGGATTGAATCAACAGGTCGAGGGGGCAGAATCCATTTGTCGCAAGAGTGCGCTGATGAACTTATCAAGTACAAGAAAAAAGACTTGCTCGTTCCGCGAAAAGACAAAGTTTCTGCCAAAGGTAAGGGGTTGAGTTCAGTTGACTTCTTGAATCCTCTCCCCACCTTCTCATATTTCAGTGTTGTGTCTGTGCCAAATAGGAAAGGGCTTGTTGACCACCTACTGGCTGCGGCTGAGCGAAGACGACGACGTCACCGAAGAAGAGTCGGAAGACAGCGGCGACGAGGCTGGAGTTGGTTCTGAGCAAGAGCAGGCAAAGCGTTTGTCGAAAGCAAAGTCTAGGAAGATTGAGTGGAAACGGGCATCCCGAGGGCCAAAGGTTGCTTCGAACAAGGCGTTGTCGACGGATGCAAGAGCAAGCTACGACAAACAGAATCGTTTGATCAACTGGAACACAGAGACGCTGAAACGCTTACTGGAGCGAGTGGTGGCAAGAAGGAATGCACGGGGCGCGGGACCTACTGCTCTCACCATGGCGGAGGAAGAAGCGATCAACAGGAAAGTTCGTTCGGGGAGAATGGTTTTCGACGAAGTGCAAGACATCATTATCCTGCCCGACTATGACCAAGCCAGCGCTGACATATGCGAAAACAACAGCCCAGACGAGTTACCCTTTGACGTTGTGATGCAGATTCGCGAATACGTTACGGCCATTGCCAAGCTCTACCCCTCGAATCCCTGTGAGTACTCGATGTTGCTAGCAGTGCTTCAATGACGTGGCTGAGGAATCTGCTGGAGTCTCACACTCTTCTTCCCTAATGCCTCCAGTCCATGATTTCGATCATGCATCGCACGTCTGCATGAGTGTTGTGAAGATGCTGAGCCGCGTAGTGGCTCCCAAGATGGTAGCAGAGACTGCATTAAGTGGTGAACTCCATAAGCAAATCCACGAGTGAGTCACGAGTTGATCTCTATGCACTTTAAATTCGGTGCTCGTCCCCTAACTGCCTTGCACTTCCCCCCGGCCTTTTCTTTGCAGCCACACCTATGGGTAAGTAAAGAATCGTGGGTAGCAATGCTCGTGCCCCACAGCTGCAGGCTCAAAGACTTACCTTCTTGCGCCAAAAATGTCAGAATCACTTCCGATCCAATCACCCAGGTAAGTGCAGGAAATTGTGTGTCACGCCCACCATTTTGGCAGCATGCTGCTCACACTCACATATCGTCTTTTCCGGTATTCTCCCAGTTTGCTTGTGTTGTGTCGAGCCTCATTCATGACGTCGAGCATCGTAAGTACAGAATCATGGGTTGCAGTGCTCTTGCTCCATGCCTGTAGGTTGGAAGTCTCACCATTTTCACCAAATATTATTACAGCCGGTGTGCCCAACTCACAGCTTGTCAAGGAACAAGTTGAAATTGCAGTCAAATACAAGAACATTAGCGTTGCCGAACAGAACAGCGTCGAAGTCTCATGGAATATTCTGATGGAACCCCGCTTTGACAAGCTTCGTGCATCAATCTACACTACGGAAACCGAGATGATCCGATTTCGGCAGCTGGTCGTGAACGTACGTTTTTGTCCAGCTTACTATGTGATAGAGCCGATGCGTATTGGTCGTCGATTGTGGCGCTGACGATTTTCGCATTCTTGCTCTGTCGGTCGAAGTCTGTGATGGCAACAGATATTGTCGACAAGCAGCTCAAAGCACTCCGCAACTCGCGATGGGAGCGCGCATTTCAACAGGGTTCCGTTGACGGGGAAGTGGACACGGACGACGACGTTGAGGCCATCAATCGAAAGGCTACGATTGTGGTGAGTTTCTTTGAGTGGGTCTTTCCTGGTTCGGCTGACAGATAGCTTTTCTCATCTTGTCTTAATTGTTCACGCCTCCTCAGATCGAGCATTTGATTCAAGCATCGGACGTGTCGCACACAGTAAGTCTGACAAAAGGACTTGATCACACTTGGTCCACAGCCGAGAAGCAGTTGGGACTCATTGACTTCTTCTGATTGTTACTTTCAGATGCAACACTGGCATGTTTTTCGAAAGGTACGACCATCTGATTTGATTCAGTTCGTTGCTGTCGATACTGAGACTGTGACTCAGATCTTTGGTTTTGTCATTGCCAGTGGAATGAACGGCTGTTTCGCGAAATGTACACTGCCTACCAAGCAGGTAGAGCGGAGAAGGATCCATCGGAGTTCTGGTGAGTGGCTTGCTTGATTCCGTGAGGACCCCTTGACATCATCACGCTTTTGCTGAACCAACCTATCTGCCCTGTTCTCCCGTTTTGAATCTTCAGGTACAAAGGGGAGATCGGCTTCTTTGACTTTTATATCATACCCCTAGCTAAGAAACTAAAAGAATGCGGAGTCTTTGGGGTTTCGAGCGACGAGTATTTGAACTACGCTCAAAGCAACAGGAGAGGTAAGTGCTGCAGAGGTGCTGTGCTACCTTTAACTCTGCGGAAATACAAAACCAGTAAATGGACTTACCAAACTGCATGCTTCTGTCTCTAGAATGGGAACAGAAAGGCGAAGAGATTGTCAAGGAGTATCTTGCAGCCTTTCACAAAGAAAATGGGAAAATGGGGCGACGCCTCAGTCGTCATATGAGCAGCAACCGACTGCTTTCGGCGACTTCAGATGCACCTGAAAACACCAGCTTCCGAGAGTCCATGCAGCCAAACGCCAAGAAGAGTAGTTTTCGGGCAGTCGAAAACAAATCGAGCCTCCGACAGCTGAACGGTCGCAGTCAGCAGGCATTGGAAGACCGAAATAGCTTGCGACAGGTGAACAATGACAACGCCGTGAATGGCAGTCAGAAGGTTGTGGATCACACCAGGGCTTCACAGACCAAGCTCAATACCAACAACGACAGCAGCCGGAAGGAATCGACCGAGAGAACATCATCCAGTCAGGCCAAGGTCGCCGCTAGCAACGTCAACAGTCCCAATGTCGTGACAGAGAACACACCATCCAGGCAGGCCAATGGCAGTGCTACGGACAGCAGGCGCGAGATGCTTTTTGATGCTCTGACCCCCAGTGAGAGGGATGCTGGATTCACAGGAGTTGTAAACCTGTAGAAAGTAGAGAAACTATACCAGTAGAAACTCATGTTCGTAGATCAACGTGTTATGGGGTGTTCTGATGGAACCCAACATATGACAAGGTTTGTACATCAATCTACACTACAGAAACTGAGATGATCCGATTTCGACAGTTGGCGGTGGAAGCAACTTTTTACTGTGTTGTGGGGCCGATGCGTATTGGTCATCCGTTGCGGCGCTGACGATTTTCGCATTCTTCCACTTTGTTGGTTAAAGTCTGTTGCAGCAACAGATATTGTCGACAAGCAGCTCAAAGCGCTCAGCAATTGCGATGGGAGCGCATGTTTCGCACGATGCCCAGCTTCAGGCAGCACCCGAAGCAAAGATACAATCCTCAACAACCACAACCCGACCATTAAACTAAAACGAACTAGCTTTAGCTAGAAAGCCCCAGCATCAGCCAGCTCCAAGTCACCAGTAGCCATGACATCATAGACACACTGGTCCTTCAAGTCTCCCCAATGTTCGCAGGCCTTCTCAGCAGCAGTGTGAGCAATTGATTCACCAAGTCGGCGACGACCAACCTCTGCACCACTGGGCATAATACACTGAACAGGATGCTGCGGGTATCGGTTCTTGGCCTGGAAGAGCTTGGGCTCTGCCTCCAGAACTTGCCATTCATTCCCAAAGGCATCAGAATCTAACACTACTGTTCCATTGCGGGCCAGCCATTTTCCAGATCCAAACTCTCCCAAAAGACCCCGGCTACCTCCATACTCCTCAACGCTGGCTCCCACCGTTTTGACACTGACAAGATCCTTGAAAGATTGGATCACAATCTGCTTGGCCTCCCCAAGCTCAACTACAAACACATCCTGCTTGGAGCCAACCTTCTCATGGGTGACAGCGTACTTGTCAATCATGTCCAGCTCAGCATTGGATATGCCATTCAACATGTATCCACCATAAGCACCAACCTCTAGAATGTCCTCACCAATCTGGATGGCTGCTGACTCAATGTAGGAATACTGATATCTTGCCTTGGTACGAATGTGGATCTCTAATCCGGTTTCCTGGTCAAACTTTGGGTTACTAATGAAGACCAAATCACATTCGCCATGAAAGTCAAACCATTTGCCAGCCCATGTCTTGAAGTGAGGATCACCAGTGCCAGCCCCATCACTATTATCATCACAAGGTGTGAGAATCACAGCCCATTCATGAAGTGTTGCACTGTCACCACTACCAACATCTGTGACTGTGAGTGTCCAGTCGCCTTGTGAAGAATGTCCATCAAACGAGGATAGAGTCCCCTCTGGCTGTACCGAAATGCCAGGGTCGGTACAGGCAGCACTGACTACCGGTCCAGAACTATCAATGGCAACGCTGCTGTCATCATCAAACACAACATGAAGGTCGTCGACAAGACAATCATCATCAGCGAGGACTACCTGCACTGGAGAATCACCTTCCACAACAAGGGAGACGTCAATGACAAGTTCCTCCACGCCATACGTATGTGAAATGTCCACTTCAATGTTTACATCACAAATGGTAAAATCATCCTGGACTGTGATGCCAACACTTTCGGCCCCTTCCTCAGGGAAGACATGGTTGATTTCACCGGACTCGTATCGAATAGCTTTAGCGTGAGCCAGGATGCCAACAAGGCAAATTACCAACAAGTAGATCTTGGAGGAGAACATGGTGCTGTTGTTGCAACAGATACTTCTGGGGATCAGAGAGAATCCAAGAGAGGATTCCGACGAGGGAGAGAGATAGAGTTTCCGAGAGCTGAGAGAGGATCAACGAAAAGTGAGATGAGCTTGCTGGAAGCGGCAAAGCCATGCCATTTGCCTACCAGGGCATGAATAGCGCTGACTGGCGGCTTCATCTCGATCGCAACTAAAAACATAGATAGCGCCTTTCTTGATAACGCAGAAAAGAGGGATCCACGATCCACAGAGATCCCGTGGACCGATTGTCATCATGTTGTAATGTCATCGTGGATGAGCAGTTTCCATTCCCAAAAGCAAGTTTTGGAAGCGTTCACTCTATTTTGTAGTTTTCAAACATTCGTTCGTTTTAAAAAGTCAAATTTACCAACCAAAAGCAAAAAGCAGAATTTTTGCGCAATTGGAATCGAACATCATCCACCTCCCCCAACCCGCCAAGCTAGCAAGATCCTTTCTTTGATGATTCGACCTATACGGTACCACACCCCGAGAGAAATGTTTCCTGTAACCACCCATCATCATCCACACGAGACGACTGGTGCCATGGAGACGGACACTGTGGCCACTGCGGCAGCTGTCTTGGCTCAACTGGAGCCGAGACGGGCAGCCCTCTTCCAGCAGCAGTATCACCATCCGCCACCAACTCCCCCAACGGTGGCTGTCAATGCTGCCATTGCTACTACTCCCATTACGACTACCAAAGTGCGGGCCACTCGCCAAACTCAAACGAAAAAGCGTCGTCTGGAGGAAGAAGAAGATGACTTGGAGCAGAACGAAGACGGTGAAACTGACAAGGCTTCTAAACACAACACCAAAAAGAAGACCCGCAAGAAACGAACGGCCAAGAGGACACTGCCTCCCCACTTGGAATCGCTGTATCAACAACTGACGAACAATGGACGGTGCATGGATTCAATCCAGAAAGAACAACAAGAAGCGGCTCGACTCGTGGCAGAAGCACAGCGACGACTCGATGCGGCGAATCGGCAAGCGGAGCACTTGACTCGAAAAAAGGAAATTTTGGAGGAACAAATACTGACACGAGAGCTTTCGCTCGACAATAATAATGAATTCACGCAACACTATCATCAACTGGTGGCTTTTCAGCAAGAGTTTGGACATGTCAATGTGGCACTGGAACGCCCACATGGGGCTTTGAATGCGTGGGTCAAACGAATGAGGCGCATCAAGGCATTGCGTCAGGCGGGGGACAAATACCAAGCACCTCAGTGGAAGTACTATCTACGAGCTCTGGATCGCATTGGATTTGTGTGGGATGTCGTCAAGGTTAGTTGTGTAGCTAGAATTGAATTGAATTGAATTGCGTGTCTGATGTATCCTGCCTTCTGTATGTGCTATCTGACACTGTCATCCCCCATTTTGATACAGGATCAATGGAAGATACAATTTGATAAGATGCTAGCCTTCAAGCAGGAAAATGGTCATTGTTGTATACCCAAAGGTAGGGAGCTTATGTTGACGCATAGTAATGATTCTATCAGGTATGCCACTCTCATGCGGCTCTTGTGATGTGACGGACTTGAAGCCTACAAGAAAGACAAGGCATTGGGAGGTAAGCTACTTTTGTTTAATTTGCCCTGAGCTTTGGCTATCTCTGCATTGTTGCTGATCCTCATTGGTGGACACAAATACAAAAAGCATGGGTCCACAGGCAACGCTATCATTACAAACTCTACCATGAAGGCAAACCGACACAATTGACACCGGAACGAATCCAACTGCTCAAATCGGTGGGATTCTCCTGGGGTGGCGATGCCAAGAGTCCCGTCGATGTCACGGCTCCACCTCGTCCCACCAAACCGCGAAATGGCCAACACAAACGGACTCCCGAACAAGAATGGGAACACCATTTCCAACTCTTGCTGGAATTCCAAAAACAGCACGGACACGTTAAAATCAGTGCCGTCCAAGTCAGCCATCGCAACAATCAACTCCGAGATTGGGCGGCATGGCAACGACGGGAATACAAGAAATGGAAACGACAAGAGCCCAGTCATGTCACGTCGGAACATGTCCGACGACTGCAAGAGATTGGCTTTTCTTGGGAAGTGTGGCCCAATAAGACTCAACAACAACAGCAACAAGGCTGACAGCCCTCGCGCCCAAAACGAACTTGCTGTCTGTAGCCAGAATCGAATCGAATAGAATAGAACAGAATCGAGCTGTGATGTGGACGTTACTTTGCCATTACACCATTGATTTTATCGACAACTTCTAAAGGTACCGAAAGAGCTGCACAAGCGAAACACGACGGGTGTCAACGTTGTCACTTCTTTGGTGGGGTTTTTGTGTTGATGGTTGTGGGGCTCATGCCTGCCGTTCGGTATGCTGCAGGAGTGGCACCGACTCTTCGCACACTGCACTATTGGTTCTGACCAAATGTCAATATTGATGCACCCTGCCCAGTGCGGTACCGGTAGCCCTTCGTCGCTCGTAGCATTGGGCAAATCACCCTAGCTAGTAGTATTTTGACCATCCAAGACCGCATGTTTTGGTGCATCGCCAGAGAAAGCAGATTTCGTCTGTAATGCAAGATCACCACAGGCTTTTCCTATTGTACCGTAGATACGGTAGATACGACATCATCATCTATGCCTGGTTGATATACTCCAATTCTGACTGGGCATCCAGAAAACTTCGTGTGTCCACCACACTGACCGAACACCGGCTACAACACATCATGCTCCTTGTGGAGGGCATTCTTGGCGACGGCGATACAATTTGGTCATCGTCATTCTCGTTGGCAATGACTCGGGAAGAGGAATTGGTGCCACTACGATGATTGTTGTTGCTGCCATTGCCGTTGTCATCGTGAAAGCAGTCAATGCACAGCAGTGGATTGTTGGTGTAGACGGATGACGACGATTTGTTGCTGGCGCACTGTTTTTTCTTTTTGTTTCGCGACGGTCGCGTGTAAATGAGGAATTGCCAAAATCCCTGGAGGGGAAAAAAGATGGTCATGCAGACAAACACGGGATACGCGGTAATATCCCAAATTTGCAATATTCGTGCAATGGTCCCAAAGAGAAACGTCAAATAAAAGGCTCCACAATACATCAATGCTTGGTAGAGTACAGTTCGACTGAGATGATTATTGTTTCTGGGTGTTGGTGGTGGACGAGTGGGAGTGTCATCCCGGGTTCTGAGAGCTCCCGAGGAAGGATGTCTTTTCAAGTAGAGCTGTGGGTCTGTGTTGGAATGGTTGTCATCTTGTTCCTCTATTCTGTCGTGGCCTCGGTCTCGGTTGCTGTCGTCATCATCGTTGCTGTCGTCATCATTCTCGTTGTGGTGGTTGTTGTGGTGGTTGTCAACAGGGATCCTTTGTAATCTCCTCGGGGGTAGAAGACGCCGACAGAAGTACCCTATTTTTGATGCTACGGATGGTTCCACAGTGTCCCCTGCAGTTGTCGAAGTGGTTTGTTGTAAATGAGTAGTAGCACCCTGTAGATAGGAGGATCCTCGAAAGCGTATTGTTTTTCGTTCGGTCTGCCAGACTCGCTGGTAGATCATGGCCATGGAAATGGCCAAAACGCCAAAGACAATCCAGACAATGACATAGGAGAATACCATTCTATACAAATCGGCATGGATGCCTCGTGTACACTCCACATCACTGTCCTCCTTGTTACATCCGGGTGGATAGGCAGCAATCCAACAGACCCAATCGGCAGAATTGTAGAGTTCCAAACCCAATCCGGCAAGGGCCGTAGTGACGCCCATGGCAAAGGGAATGACAAAGAACCAATGGCGGTGTCGTTGCACCTGTTCTTCTCTCCACCCGTATCGAATCACCAGCAAGTAATAAATGGAAAGACTTCCAGTAAATAGCGGTGTCGTCAAGGAGGCAAATTGATCCAATGTCCCTTGTGCATTGCATGTGGCTTGATTGCCCACGGCAAAGACGGCATCCCCTCGAGGGATTGGCCAGGTACTCAGCACGTACATGCTCGATCCTAGTACGTCGGAACAGCTCATGGCCATTAAGATTTGATGATAGACAAATCCACGCCGTTCTCGGGATCGCAGCACGTGTTGGACAATGTACAGAGACCCACAGAGGGACAAGAATCCACTGAATTTCGGCAGTAATGCCAATGCCTTGTCTTGACTCGTCCAGGTTGGTATTGTTGCCATCGTGGTGTGTCTGTGGATCGATCAATACGAGGTCAATTATATCTGGTCTCCAAACCCAAGGTCAATTGTTGGTGTGGTAGCTAGCGTTGGCCACCGTGGCTGCATGAGCATGGTTGCCACTTGCTTGATGGCCGTTTGCTGGAGATCTGTTAGCCGAAGCAAGCTTGAACAGATTCATCATTCGGTGTTGTAGAAAGGAAAAGAACTCGAGTGTCGATTGGGACCATTGATTGAACACCGGCACTCTAAGCAATAACGACAACCTTCCCCTTCTAATACTGCCCTAATGCTCACTCTGCAAGTCGGTACCGCACCTTATCTACCTAAGAACCCGAAATGCCATTCTCCCAGCAGCAGCCAAAAAGTCGCAAGGCAGAAGATGGTGGTACGGGTGAGGTCGGTACCGGTACGGTCCGAATTTGAGTGCGTGCCACAGCTGCCGTACATTCAGCGCGGTCAGATTAGACTATGGAAGACTCGTCACTCGTTTCCAATGGACCAGAAATGGCTGTATTAATAGTGGTGCGGTTGAAGTGAAGTCAAACAACAAGGGTGACGGCGGTTTTCAACAATGCAGCCGGGCCCCAACATGAACACTCTAGCTAGATAGCCCTCGTTAGCAAATATCTTGACCATCCAAGGCCGCCTGTTTCCGTACGTCCACAGAGAAAGCAGATTTCGTCTGTAATGCACGATTACCACAGGCTTTTTGTACCATACCGCTAGATCCATAGCCCTGGCTGTATATTGATATCTATGCCTGGTTTATATACTCCAGTTCGGACTGGGCATCCAGAAAACTTCGCGTGTCCACTCCACTGGACGAACACCGGCTACAACACATCCTGCTTTTCGTGGAGGGCATTTTCAGCGACGATGATACAATTTGGTCGTTGTTGTCATCGGCGATGGTCCGGCAGTAGGAATTGGTACCACTACGCTGTTGATTGCTGTTGCTGTTGTTGCTGTCATCATGAAAGCAGTTAATGCACAGCAATGGATTGTTGGTGTAGACGGACGAAGACGACGATTTGTTGCTGGCCTGATTTTTCTTTTTGTTTCGTGACGGTCGAGTGTAAATGAGGAATTGCCAAAATCCTTGGAGTGGAAAAAAGATGGTCATGCACACAAAGACGGGATAGGCGGTCATATCCCAAAGTGCAATGGTTCCAAAGAGAAAGGTCAAATAAAAGGCTCCACAATACATCAGTGCTTGGTAGAGCACAGTTCGACTGAGATAATTGCTGTTTCTGGGTGGTGTTTCATCCGGGGTTCTGAGAGCTCCCGAGGAAGGTCGTCTTGTCAAATTGGACTGTGGGTCAGTGCTGGAATTGTTGTCATCTCCTTGTTCCTCCATTGAGCCGTGGCCTTGGTCTCGACTGCTGTCGTTATCATCATTCTCATTGTGGATGTTGTCTTTGCCGTGGTTGTCAACAGGGATCCTTTGTAATCGCCTCGGGGGTAAAAGATGCTGACAGAATGACCTTATTTTGGATGATAGCGATGGTTCCACAGTGCCCCCAGTAGCAGTTGCAGAAGTGGATTGTAGATAGGAAAGTCCTCGAAAGCGTATTGTTTTTCGTTCGGTTTGCCAGACTCGTTGGTAAATCATGCCCATAGATACGGCCAAAACGACAAAGACAATCCAGACAATGATATAGGAGAATACCATTCTGTACAAATCTGCTTGGACTCCTCGCGTACATTCCACTGGACTGTCCTCTTTGTTACATCCGGGCGGATAGGCAGCAATCCAACAGACCCAATCAGCCGAATTGTACAGTTCCAAACCCAATCCAGCAATGGCCGTAGTGACGCCCATGACAAAGGGAATGACAAAGAACCAATGGCGGTGTTTTTGCATCTGTTCTTCTCTCCACCCGTACCGAATCACCAGCAGGTAGTAAATGGAAAGACTTCCGGTATACAATGGTGTTGTCAAGGAGGCAAATTGACCCAATGTCCCTTGGGCATTGCACGTTGCCTGATTGCCAACGGCAAAGACTGCATCACCTCGAGGAATTGGCCAGGTGCTCAGCATGTACATGCTCGATCCTAGCACGTCAGAACAACTCATGGCCATTAAGATCTGATGATAGACAAATCCACGCCGTTCTCGGGATCGTAGCACGTGTTGGACAATGTACAGAGATCCACACAGGGAGAGGAAACCACTGAATTTCGGGAGTAATGCCAATGCCTTGTCTTGACTTGTCCAGGTTGGTATTGTTGCCATTGTGGTGTGTCTCATTGATCGATACAATTAGTTAGTAGTACAAGTTTTCTGGTCCCCACACCCGAGCTCAATTGCTGCCTTGGCGAGCCACCATGGCTGCTCGCTTGCGGTTTTATGCTTGATGGAACATCTTTCTTTTCTACTGGTCAAAGCAAGCTTGTTTCGGTTTGGAAAGCACCCGTGCGTGTGTCCATTGTCGACGGGACAATTGGTTATTGGTTGAAAACCGGCACTCCAAGCAATAATGGCATTCTACCTCTTCGCCTCTTCAATGCTCACTCTTCGATGTTCGGACTTTTCTTTGAAAGGGCCCGGGACAAGGGCAATTGTGCACCGGTACCGCACCTGGCGGGGGGCACACAGTGCGAAAGCCACGATCAACTCAACCGAAAGGGAAAAGGAGGGTTCAAGACAAGACGACGGCCAACTGCCAACAGTTTCATGTAGCTGTTTACAGTTTTAACTTAAGTTAATTGACTATCAT
This sequence comes from Seminavis robusta, assembly GCA_903772945.1. Lineage (NCBI taxonomy): Eukaryota > Bacillariophyta > Bacillariophyceae > Naviculales > Naviculaceae > Seminavis > Seminavis robusta. The sequence continues at coordinate 20,477 of CAICTM010001925.1, forward strand.
ACTAGCGAGCTAGGGCGAAAGAAGAAAACTACTAGGCATGTTGCATATTTTACGGTAGATTCCATCACACTAGCTAGTGCCTCGTGTCTGGGAGCCATTTTTGGAGATAGCTCCATTTGGCACCACCTCTAATATAGACATCTGACTGCTCTAATAGTGAGTCTAGGCACTGCGTTTGACCAAAAGAGCTTT
>CAICTM010001926.1:0-20661 GCA_903772945.1 Seminavis robusta
TCCGACACTACATACTCTAGGTGTATTTGGTCGTACCTAAATAGTCCTAGCGAACTGCCCATGCCAACCAGATTGCGGACAGCTGAGGCGGTGGCTGGGAGTCGAGGAAGACTCCTGTTGTCGTTTGTCCTTTCGCTCGTGTTTCGTGTTTCGCTTTGTTGGTCGTGGACCACTGCTGTGTTCTGACAGCTTTGCCGCTTTACTTCAATGACTTTCCCATGCCACTTTTCAACTTTTCGTTCTTGCAAGCAAGGGTATCTTTTTACAAGATACATCAACCCAAAGGAAGTGTGCGGGGAAGTTATGAATCCGCGAACTCTGCCATCGCATTCACCAGGAAGCTCTTCTTCTACTTTTCTCTGAGTAGAGCATCCATTGAAACTGCCATTTGAAAGCAAGGGCACTGCAGTCTGGTCCCCGTCGTCTCCTTTGGTCAAGCCTGAAGCTCAGCTACCGTATCTATACTCTTTTAGTTTGTTCATTATTTTCAAGATTCAAGATGGTTACCCGCAGCAAATCCCCCAAGCCCAACGACAATGCCGTCAAGAACGAGTCGAATCCCTTGAGATCGGACCCCGAGTTGTGTGGGTTACTCAAGCGTCTCGATAAGATTAAGAAATACAAGACGTTCAATCGCTGGAAAACAAAGTTTCTGAACCGCCTGGATGGTCTGATTTATCAAAAAGGAATGGATCCGGCCGAACGAACGACGGAAGCTTTTAACAAACTCGTCAAAAAGACGGTCGTGGCGGCGTCCAAAGTGACCAATCACATTGAAAAGGGAGAATTGAGCAGCGAAAAGAAAACCGTCAAGGCATCATTGTCATTGAGCGAATTGTCCAACAACTTGACGACCACGGTCGAAAAATTAGAGGAACTCATCCCTTCCACGGGCAAAGATGAAAAAAAGCTGGGGTACACCAAGTATCATTTGGGTGCAGTGCTGATCCGACAGGGCTTTCATCAATACATTACCCTCAAGGCCATTGAAGATGCCCTCACGGGAATTGCCGAAAAGGTGGCCGATGTGGCCGATCGCCAACAATTGGAGCTCTTTGAGTACTACAAGACCAAGTTCCAGAGATTCTGTGATATCATGGCCGATTTGAACATGTACGAAATCATGATGAAGTGTGTCGAGTTCCAAGAAGCACCCGATCCAGAAGAATCCTCCGATGAAGAGCCCATCATGATTGAACTTGCCGTCGAAGGACCCGATGGGAAAACGCAAATCATCAAATTAGAAGTGGATCCCAGTGACACGCTTGGGAGTATCAAGGAGAGTATTGCCGATGATATTGGCATTCCAGTCGACAAGCAAATTGTCAAGTTCAAGGGAAAGGAATTGCCAGACAACAACATGACTGTAGGCAAGGCAGGACTCCAGGATGGATCCAAACTCACGGTGGAACCACTCAAGATACCCATCACGGTCAAGACGTATGATGGAAAGACCATTAAACTCATGGTGGATCCAGCGACTTACTTGAGCGACATTAAGCGAAAGGTAGAACCCGAATCCGGTGTTCCAGCTCAAAATCAACGGCTCTTTCTCGATAAGAAAGAACTGGACAATGACAACCAACGAGCCGACGATGCCGGGATCAAAGCCAACACGGTCCTCTACATGGAACCCAAAAGCATCAAACTCAATGTCGAAATGCCCGATGGAAGCAAAGTCGAAGTGGAGGTCTCACCCTCGGATACTACCGATGATCTCAAACAAAAAATTGAAGAGGAGACGGGTATGAAGGTACCGGAACAAATCTTGAAACAAAACGGCAAGGATTTGCCAGCGGGCAAAAAGTTGAAAGATCTAGGAATCAAAGATGGTGATGACGTGCAGGTAGCCATCAACAAGGTCCCTGTCAAGGTGCAAACCAAAGACGGAAAAACGGTCGAAATCATGGTTGCCCCCGACGATACGTTGGCGGATATCAAGAAACAACTGGAAGCTGAAACGGGCCTGCCGTTTGATCAGCAAGAATTGACCATGAATGGCAAACCCCTCACGGGCGACAAGAAAACGGCGCGAGATATGGGTATCAAGGCGGGGACGACACTCAAGTTGGATGCCAAGGCGATAACCATCACAGTGGAACTCACGGATGGAACCAAGCATGTCGTGAAATTGGACGCCCTGGACTCCAAGTCGGCCATTGAGAAGTCCATTGGCAAGACAGGGTTGGCCAAATTCTTGACAATCAACTCGGGAACGCTGGAACTGGACACGAACAAAATTTTCGGAAAAAAGTGAAACCTGTACAAGAATTGGGTGAGGTTTTGTCTCTCTAATAAGAATGTACCTTGCGGATACATGGATAAAAATAAATCTTGAATGATTCGATGTTGACTAAGAGGGAATCAATTTACTGCGATTTTGCTATAGCCAGTCATCAATATCAAACGCCCTGAGGCACTACTAGCAGTCCCGCTCCCTGGTGGATCGTGATGAATCTTTTGTGGTTGTTGCTTTGGGTGCTTGCGTTGGTTTTCCGATTTTGACGCAAGAACTATTCAGGGCAGCCTTTTAGCCTTGAAATGCCAAACGCTGCAGGCAGTGCAGGTCACAACACCAAGCCGCTGAATCACTGGTTGGTGAAGACTGTACTGGTTGATGCCTATTGTGATTCGGCCAGGAGCATCTCCAACTCTTCCCATTCCTCCATGTACTCTTCGACCTTAGCTTCCAGCTCTTCCTTTTTCTTGGATAAGTCGACTAGCTTTCCCACGTCACTCCCGTTGGCTAACATTTCTTCGTCCAGAGACGCGATTTCTTCCTCGGTCTTTTCTAGCAGTTCCTCCAACTTTGATATTCTTTTAGGTGCATTGAACAACTTCTTTCGAATTGCTGGATCGACTTCAGCTTTGGCTGGTTGCCCTGTTTCGGTTCCCTCCTTGTCAGTCTCACCCAATGTCGTTCTGACTACTTGCCAGTCGTCGTTTCTCATGCTTCTTTGTTCTAGCTTGAACTTGCCATCTGAGACCGTGGCGACATGAGTGAAACCCACCTTGGAACAGAATTCTTTGTCGTGAGATATCACCACAACAGCCCCATCATCTTTGCCCCAATCGGTCAGGGCGTCGCTGAGTGCCTCCACGCTGAACATTTCAGCATACAAGGATCATCAAAGCTAGGATCAGATCAAAGCAAATCGCACCGAGCCATCCACACTTGCACACGCCTTCTTACCATTCCTGATCCAAATGATTTGACACTTCGTCCAGCAATATGCAGTTTGATGGTTTGATGGAAAAGTTTGACAAAGCAACTCGCGCCTTTTCGCCTCCTGACAGCTCTTTGATTCTGCGCAACGCCTTTTCACCTGTCAGCCCTAACCTACCCATGACACCTCTGGCTTGTTCATCCGAAATAGTGACGTCAAATCCGGTTCGGGCATACTGTGTGACAATGTCAACGGCCCTCGATTCACCATCAAGCTCTTGGGCCAAGTCTTGAGTGAAAACACCCAATTCAAGCTGTGCATTTTTGGTCCGCTCTCCCTCAATCAGAGGCAGTGTTCCTCTCAACGAATGAAGCAATGTGCTTTTCCTTTGAAACAATGCGAATGAGAAACATCGCCAGTTTGAGATGACAAGTTGAATCCATGATAGGGCCCGCACAACGCTTGATACCAAACATACCCTGCTCCATTGGGACCCCGGATAAGCAATTTCATTCCTCTCACAATTTCCAAATTGACCCCTTCCACAAGGGGTTTGTCATTGTCGTATCCAACCGATGCATCGTTGAGAGCCAACAAGGTGTCTCCGATAGCGCGCGGAGGGTCTGGCAAGACCAGTGTCGGTTTGAACCGCTCCGCCACGATTGCTTCATCCGGCTCATCCAACAATCCCTCTCGCCCCATCTTTTCGAGTTGTTTGACTCTGGATTGAGCCGCAGATGCCTTGGTAGCGGATGCTCCCCATTTATCTACAAAGCCTTGCAGTTTGGCTGCCTTTACCTGATTGCGCTCGAATTCTGCCCGCGATGCCAGCGCTCGTTGCTGTTTCAATTCCAAATATTGAGGGTACGTACAGGATTTGTAGACTTGTAGATTGCCAGTGGGTGTAATTTCCGCAATGTGATCCATAGACTCGAGCAACTGTACATCGTGAGTGACCAACAGCATTGTCCCGTCACCATCGTAGGTGGCAAGATAATTGGCCAACCACTTTCTAGCAGCGGCATCCAGATGATTTCCTATGAATAAATGATAATTTCCACCAAAGTGGAGTATACCAGATAGGGATGGTCAGTTCACTCTTCCGGCATGTTTCAGGCTGCATTGTTTGTTTGTTGGTCTCACCTGGTTCGTCCATGAGACAAAGTTTTGGTTCACTTAGCAACAGTTTTGCAAAGGAGACTACCCCACCAAAGACAGAGACAAAAACAAGGCAGTGAGAAACCATTGGATGTATTTCAATAGTATCCCAGCAACGACAACATAATCAAATCGCTGACTAACCTCTCATCTGCCATCCTCCTGACAACTCATCACAGCGTATATCCAAGTCATGAAATCCCAGACCTTTCAAAACCGTGGCAACCTTTTGTTCTTGTGTGTATCCACCGGCTGCTTCAAATAGTGTGTTGGCTCGGTCCAGTTCCTGGAGCAGTTTCTCATTGTCTTGACCATTATCATCATCCGCATTGGCAAGTTGTTGTTGTATACGTTCCAGATAATCCTTGGCCTTCTGCAATTCTACCATTCCAGACGCGGCTTCCTCATAGACTGTCTTGGTGGATCCACTGACGGCAGTTTGCTGGAGATAACCAATATCCCCACCGCCCAGATGAATGTCTCCGTCGTACAGGATTTCTCCCGCCACAGCTTTCAGCAGGGTGGATTTTCCAGACCCATTGCCTCCAATTAATGCCCATTTGGTCCGAGGTTCCACACGCCAATCAATGCTCTTTAATATTTGGGCTGGTCCTCGTGAAATGGCCACATTTTCCAGCAGCAGAGCGGCTCCCCGAGCATAGTCTTCTTGTCGTTTCTTAGTAGTCTTCTTGACGGCAGATTCTTCTTCCGTGGCGGCAGAAGAAGAATAGACGGCCGATGAAAATGTGGGGGTAACTCTTGCGCTAAAAATTGGAGGAGGCAGCGTAAATGCCCCCGTGAAGGCACTTCCAATCCACGTGAAATAGAACAGATAGCAAGCCCGATGGAGCATGATGAACTGTGCGTACTGAAGGGCGTTAGAATGCAACTATCTTCTGCGTTGATAGCAAATGAATCTCCCAGCAATGTGGTGGTACCTTGATGGTGAGAGCCCTTTTCTTTCTTTGAAGTTTGGAAGTTTTTGGGTGGTTGCAGTTTTTTTCCTTCGTGGCATTTTCTTCTTTTTGAAATGACGTCAGTTTTGTTGAGTCGAGTCAAATAAGCCAGAAAGAGCTGTCAAACGTGAGACCTGAGAGGCTGAAACCGTGACAGCGCCGCTGCATCTTACAATCGTTCTCCAACCAAAATCAAAGAGCTGAAGAGGACGGCAGCTGCAGCAACGAAACTCATTCTGGTGCAACTCATAAACTTCTCGGTTCCCGGAGTGGAATCCATAGAAGTCAATTAGCTTGGCTTTTGGGGAGGAATCTCTGAGCTGATGAGCGTCGATCACAGCTGCGTTGTTGCCGGCTGTGACAATCCAGCCAGATCGATGTGCTAAGGAATACTCCTACATTCTCACGGCCACGGCATGACTGCCGACCCCATTGTCACTACGTGGACGCAGGAAATTTTTTTTTCAAATCCCCGTCACACAAACAGAATACAGTTCCAACACCACCAACCGAAAGGACGCCACGGGTTCAAACAGGAAGACTAATTTGTACCCGGCATGTCACTACGCATTTGCTATTCTGTATCTATCTACTCATTTATAGAATGGGGCCATTTTCACCATCCCAATGAACTACCGGTACGGTACAGGTAGAACAAGAATGCTAAGCCTCAGGGCCCGCTTGCCCACGCAAGTGCCTGGTGAACATTGAATCTCCAGGGTCTTCAGCAGAGTCACCTTCATTCATGGACTTCAGTGCATCCAATACAAGGCCCAAGTAGTCGTCTGGATCTTTTCCCACCACGCTGATGTCCACATCATCGTCATCATCATCCAAACTGTCGCCACCGTCAAAGAAATCACCTAGATCAACATCACCACCTCCGCCGCCTCCTCCGCCGCCGCCACCCCCTGAGCCATAGCCATAACCGTTGCCGTTGTTGTTGATTTGGTTGACGTTCAAGACAATCAGTCCACCATCGCCATTGTAGTCCATGCCAGGCAAGTTCTGTGCATTGCCAAAGGCAAACAGCAAGGCTAAGCACAAAAAGGGAAAGTGGAAGGATCGTGTTCCAAGGGCAATCTTCATTGTTGGCTGTCGGTGCGATGAATGTATGGGTTTCTTAAGATTATCTTTTTTTGTGAGCACAGCTTCAACAGTTTTCTTTGTGAGAAAAATACCTCCATGCCCAAGATTCAGACATATAGTACAGCTTTCAAGTATGCATTCCATTGAGGTGTCTTTGCCATCGCGTCTGAGAGAACTACTTGACTCGATTCGATTCTGCATTGCAGCAAATGGTACTCGTACCGTACCTGTACCGAAATCCTCCAACAAGGCCTTGATAACAGGGTAAACCATTCATTCTGCCATTGCGTCCAAGCAAACCATGAATGATTCGATCATTGATTCAATCAATGATCGAATCACAGTCGTGCTTGGGAATAACCGTGATTGTGCAGTAAGCTAAATCGATTTACAAATCTGAAATTGAGGTAAAAATGGATGAATAATGAGTCTTTTAGGGCTTAAAAAATGGTTTGTTTTCAAATATCTTGCATGTGCGGACGGTAATCTAGCCACTACATGTACGCCAAATACGGATCTGCCTCGAATCGAATCCGCCACTGTGGTGTCTCTGCATACCTTTTGGATCTTTGGAGCCCGTTGAAAAAGGTCGAATCCGCCATTTGTTGTAAGCGGTCGTGTCACTGCCGAGGCCAACATGGACCCTTGGACTGCATCCGGGGTACCGGTAGCGTTCTCAGTCAGTCTATCTCTTTGTATGTCCGTGGATAATGGTTGTATCCAAGCAAGTGCACCAGGACGCACGGTTGGTACCAATAGCAAAAGCAAGCAGCAAGCAGCAAGCAGCAACCTGAAGCTTTCTCTTTTCTCACAAATCACAAAAAGAAAAACCAGACAACCAATACAGTCGTACCGTCGCCCAAGCCTTCGCCTTTTCAGCCTGGACTATCAGTATAATTCCAAAAACAAAGCAAAGCCACCCTTTCGACATCCACAGATCCAAACGACCAAAACTAAAAGAACAACATGAAGTTTACTACTTTCATCTTTGCTGTCATTGTTGCTGTCATCCCATCGGCCATTGCAGCCCCTGGTTCCCTTCGCACCCCCAATGCCAACTCTCTGGACACTGCAACCAAACCTTCTGTTCAAGGGGGGCGCCGGTTGAACTGCACTGGCAAGAACAGAAATACTCAGAGGTGCAAGGACCAAGAGGAGGGAGAGAATAATCAAGAAGATGACGAGGATAGACAACAGCAAGAAGAAGATGACAGGGACTCTACGTCCCGACGTTCGAGGCGTTCCAATGGTCGACAGAGGAGGAGGGATGATGATCGTGACAGTCGTCACAGGAGGCGCAGTGGCGGCGATAACGAGCCAAAGAAGAAGAGGCGACGACGCAACGATGACGAGGAACGTGAAGGAAGCGAAGGAGGCTCAACCCCGAACAAGAAAAGTGGAAGCGACAATGGTGGCGGCATGACGAAGGCGCAGGTGCAAAAGGCAGCCAAAAAATACTTAAAACAGGAAGCCAAGAAAGAGGCTGCTAAGAAGAAGAAGGTTCAGGAGATCAAAGAGGAGCTTGGTAAAGCAATTGAGAAGAAAGTTGAAGAGGTTGTGGAGAAGAAGGTAGAGGAGGCTGTCAATAATCAGCTTCAAAGTGGAGTGGACTCTTTGAGAGTTAACGGACATGGAGACCCAACCTCTACAGTTGCCCCTCCAGCACCAGCACAGAGTGCTTCAAGTTTGGCCAACAGTATCGAAAGCAGCAACAATGGCAACAGCATTGGCTTGAATGGCTGCACCTCTGGTACAAATTGTTACGGTGGCACCCCTTCCCAGCCTCAGTCTTATGCTGATAGTTTCAGTGCTGCGTTGAATGGTGATGGAGGCAAATAAGCCACGATGAACGGTTTGATTTCATGATTGACTCAGCCGCTCAGCCTGCAAATGTGGTGTATGATTGAGCAGAGATCTTAAAACTACAACTAGCTAGGGCTGCGGTTCTTAGAATCTATAGCTTGTTCCTTCCTAGCTAGCTTCTGCTTCTGTATACAGCGTAGGTTTGCACCGCCGTCGAGGACAACCATTGACTGCATACTCCGCCCTCTGTGAGCCGCCTGCTGATTGTCACGCTCTCATTGATTCATCGATCGGGTTTGGGCACACCAGCTCACAACGCAAAACCCACAAGCCAACTTCTTGTGCGAGTTCTGGAGCTGTTCTGGGTGGGTGCCCGCACGGGTACAGGTACTATCATAGCTAATTATTCTCTACCTCTGCCCCGTTCCGAAAGCGGGCTCAGCCTCCGTAAACTTGATGCGCGCTCACATTTTAAGGTGTTTACGTCGTCAAGTCATTGAAATCGCAAGTGAGGATCGAGTAACAACACTCCAAAAGAAAAGCAAATCCTATCAGGTTACTTTTCCGGTTACTAATCCGGTTACTTTTCCGGTTACGAATCCGGTTACGATTACTGGTTACTGTATCAGTTTAGTAACATGTAACCGGTAAATCTGGTATCATCCGTAGCTACATATTGCCCGCCCTGATTCTGGCTGGCTGCCGCACTAATATAATAGAAGCTGTCTTCCAGCTTCCAGCATCGCAGATAGAGGTCTCGGACTCTGGAGCCGAAAGCCCGCGTGCGCGGCAACAAATTTCTGTTAACTCTGTCATTGTTTCGGCTTCACAGAAAACACTTTTCAAGGCCCAGGCGACATGGGCTCAACTTATAAGTCTCTGGAGTCCATTTCCACACAAAGTCCATTCTAACCACATATTTTACCCCGATCTTGGTCTATTCAAGTCCTCTTCCAACTAACCATGGGAGTCTACCATTGCGAGCACTGCTTCGAAACATTGTGTGGAGAGACGTTTGGCTGTAAAGTCTGTGGCTTTGCCCAAGTCGATGGAAACGCTTTCTGTGATGGCTGTGATGCTTCATCGCCGTGTGGTAGATGCGAAACGTTCTGCTGTCGCCTTTGTGAAAGCAAGTTTCATGAATGTTGTGGCTTGGTAATTTGTGGATCTGGAAACGTGGAGAACTTCAAATCCAAAGAGGAGATGCGAAAAGAGGACGGCGTCGAACACGACGCCTGTATTTGGGATCACGTAAAAAAGAAGTTAGATTGTGGACACATTGGATGCAACTACAACAAGGAGTACACTTGCCGAACTTGCAGCGTCAAGAAAGCCAAGAAGAACGAAACAGCTGCCATCCAGAAAGATCGCTTGTGGGTGGAAGATTTGCTCAAGAAGAGTGGACCCAAAAGCAGGGCACTCTCTGCCTACCTCCAAGAGTTTCTGAAGGACCCTGAACAAAAGGATCGGGTCAAAGTAAAGCGTGAATTGGAAGAGTTTCAAAAGAAGGCGAATTATTGCAAATGCCAAGCCTATTGGTGATCGGTGGTAAACTCAGAGCAACGAGCATTGAATCGAATCATTGTATTAGTCCTGGAGACATGATTGACTTCCCTACCTCTACGTCTAAATGATCAGAATGTTTCTGTGTTGGACCATCTCCGGTAGATATCACATTCAACCATCACACTACAAATATTGTTTGGCAAGATGGATAACTAATAAGTTTTCTAGTACCACGGTGCCTGCATTTTGCTAGTACATGTACCGTAGTGCACTTCTCACCACCATGTTTCCTTCTAGCTACCGGTAGGCTGACTATGGCAACCTCCACCATCATCGACAATGGGAGTGATTCTGTCTGCTTGGGTGGAGGAGAAGTGGTTGTCGGTTCATTTTGGTCGAAGCTGCAGAGTTGAATCTGTAAAAGGCTTCGGGCGGCATGTCGGCAACAACTTTTGCATAAATGTTTGGCAGTTGACGCGGCGGGAATCCAGTGCCAAACATTGCCGACCAATGCCAACCACAGCAATCGACTGTCTATAGCTCTTCAGTCCGTATCATGCATTCCAGTCAAATGTCCTTTGCCATTGCCTCTGAGAGCCTTTGCTTGAAGTGGTACCAAAAGCTTCTGTTCATGTAATCCATTCAGGTGTGCCATTACGTGCGAGCAGAGAGACTTCGTTCTTGAGGTGGTTGTATGCAAAAGGAGGATCATTTGGATCTTTGTGAAGGTTACCGGGTTTTCGAGTGGGGAGGAAATTTACAAGAGGTCAATCTCTCCATTAAATCAAGTTAGAAATCATATTTTCCTCTAGAAATAAAAATATTTCAGGATATACGGTATAAATATTTCGCTTTTTATGATTTGAAGAAAAAATCACACGGTTTGTGCGGACGCTCTGGTGGGGAGATCGACGCTCCGTCACGCGGGATTGATTCGTTCGCCTTGTCGGCTCACATCCTACAACCTCAGACCTCAGAGATCGAGCGGAGCAACATGTTTTCTCTTTTGGTTGGAGCTCATGAGACGTTCACAAAATCAACAAGCTCACAAACACAAGCAACAAGCTCACAAACAAAGCAAAAAACAAAGGCACAAAAACAAAACAAAACAAAAAACATACCAATCTCATTCCAACAGCCTAACAAACTTCAAAAACAACATGCGTTTTTCCACTGCCATCTTTGCCCTCACTCTTGCTGTGATCCCATCCACCATGGCAGCCCCTGGTTCCCTCCGCACCTCCGGTGATGGTGCACTTGATGGTGCAATCGAAACTCAAGCTGAGCTCTTGTCACCTCAGGGCCAACGACACCTCTTTGGTGATCTTGCTGACCTGGCTAACAAGATTAAGCTGCCTGATGACTCAGAAGAAGACAACAAGGCAGCCAAGAAGAAGAAAGACAAGAAAAGCAAAGAAAATGGAGAGAAAGAAGACTTGGGTCGTCCCGATGGTCGCCCTGATGGGCCTGACAATGGTCGTCCCGTCAAACCCAAACCTTCTGATGGGTTTGACACTGGTCGGCCTTCCGACCCCAAAGACAGCTTTGGTGACTTTGATTGGCGCAGTGGCCGCGACAATGACACAGACAGGAAGAAGAGAAGTCCCAGCAATGACGTGGACCGCTGGTTTCCCAAGGGCCGATGGGAGAGTGACAGTGGAGATGACATAGCCAAGGCAGTCCGTAGGGAGATCCAGAGACAAGCTGAAATGGAGGCCGAGAGGAAGAGTATGATTGAAGAGATCAAAGAGCAGCTGAGTGTAGCCATTGATAGGAAGGTTGATGAGGCAGTGGAAGAAAAGGTAGCCAAGATGGTTGGCAAGGAAGTCAAAAAGGAAATGAGGAAAATGAAAAAAGAGTTGCAAAAGCCAAAGAAGCAGCCACCAAAGTCCCCCCCACATCCAAAGGAGGAGCAGACACCAAAGCTCCCACATGAGGAGCAGGTTCCTCACCCTCCAAAGCCCCCTTCACCTCCAAAGAATGAGCAAACACCAGAGCTCCCAGATGAGGAGCAGGTTCCTCGCCCTCTGGAGGAACAACCCACAGAGGCAGCTCCTCCGGGTGGGGAACCAGAACCGGAACATCCCACTGAGGTCGCACCAAAGCAGGAGCCCACTGAGGCGGCGCCACAGGAGGAGCCAACTGAGGCCGCACCTCAGCCAGAAGAGCCCACTGGGCGGCGCCGCAGGAGGAGCCCACTGAGGCGGCGCCGCAGGAGGAGCCAACTGAGGCCGCACCTCAGCCAGAAGAGCCCACTGAGGCGGCGCCGCAGGAGGAGCCAACTGAGGCCGCACCTCAGCCAGAAGAGCCCACTGAGGCGGCGCCACAGGAGGAGCCAACTGAGGCCGCACCTCAGCCAGCAGAGCCCACTGAGGCTACGCCACAGGAGGAACCAACTGAGGCCGCACCTCAGCCAGAAGAGCCCACTGAGGCTGCACCCCAGGGGTTGCCCACTGAGGCTACCCCTCAGGAAGAGGAGCCTGTTGCTGAGCCCTAAGAAACTGCTGCCATTGAGAAAGCTTGTTTGCGGGTGAAAGATCTGCTGAAGAATTGTGAACCCAAAGCAAGGTACACAATGCCTGTTGGAGGCAGTTTCTGAATGGGCCACGAACAAGAGAACCTTCTATCCTAATAGACATGATCGATTTGTTACTGTACAAAAACCTGCATATGTTTGACCGTCTTTAGATATACAACGACCACATACTAAGCTGCAGCACGAAGGCAAGGGTTGGTACCCAAGGAAGGCAGCGAGCTCAGGAGCTGGTGTTGAGTTACATAGTACTGTAGGAGCTTCTTGGACTCATTCATACAAAGACAACAAGGACTAGCCATAGTTAGCATTACAACTGACAACAGTCCATATGACTGCAATTGGCCAAAATCTCCAATGCTGTATCTTTCTGTTGCTGATCGCACAAAGCCGATGGAATGGCCCCTGTCAGACTCGTCCCAGAGAGATCCAATAGGGCGAGCTCCTCCAGATGACTCCACTCGCTTGGAATAGATCCCGTCAACGCCGCATTGTTGGCAAGATCTAGAGTCTTCAAGTTGGCGAGTGTTCCTACTTCACTGGGAAGACTCCCATAAAGTTGATTGTCTGCCATGCCCAGATAGATCATGTCGGGTGTGTACGCCAGTTCGGTTCCCACATGCATGTGAAACTGATTCGACGTAATGTTCATGACTTGCAACTTGGGCATGACTCGAAAGACGGGATTGAGGTGTGCCGAAATGGCATTGCTATCCATCTTGACAATCCGGACATTAAAGGCAACAAAGCCGGCATCTCCCACCAATTGTCCTTCCAACTGATTGTTACTAATGATAAAGGCTTCCAAGTCGGTCAACTTGCTGGCCAACAGTGGCGGTGGACCATAGAGGTGATTGTCCGATACATCCATATAGCGGAGTTTGGGGTAAAAGTGTGTCAGTCCCGGCAGCAGACCGCGGAGGTTGTTGCCGTGCAAATCAAAGACCAGTAGATTTTCGTCGTCATCGCAGATTCGTGCGTCGTCGTAAATGGCGGGATATGCATTGTTATGGAGGGGATCAAAAGACGAATACCAACGGCACTCGGAAACGGTATAGTCCAACCAGTGGTCTTGATGCAACCAGTCAGGGCCACCGGTGGCATGGTAAAAGGTGACAAAGGCAAATCGTTGCCGCTGGCGTCCCTTGGAATAGCGTTCGAGATGAGGATCGTTATTCATCCAGGCATTGGCTTTGGCCGTGGGACTGTCCGGGTCTTGTTGTAGATCGGCCAGAATGTCTGCCGGAAGGTCGTCTTGAAACGGTGGGTAGTCGACTCGTTGTCGTGCGGTGGTTGTGGTTGGAGAAAGGGTGACTGCTGCGGGAATACTGCTGGGCGGGGCGCTGGTATCGTTTTTGTTTCCTTGCAAGATCAATATCATAACCATCAACACGGCAGCCCCCAGGGCCAACACCACCATGAAAAGGTACACCCACTTGGATTCCTTGGTAGAAGAGGAAGCGGAGGGATCCGAGCTACTGGGAATGGCTTTGCCTTCAATGACTTCCAAAGGAGTTCGACGTAGATGCTGGCGCGTATGGTTGCCACTGCTATTGCCCATGGCACGAGGGTCGACGCCTTCCTCGACGACATTGGCACTCAGTGCGAGCTCTTCGTCCTCCGTGGATGCATGTTGTGCTGCGGTAGAAGATATAAAGGGAGAAGACGTCTGTATTCTACTACATGTAGGTGAAGCAAAGGGCGGGCGACCACCGACGGCATGGGCTCCGGGTGTTCTTATGTCGAATCCATTGTCGTCGAGATACCGTTTTTCATTTCCATTTTGATTGCTGAGATGATGATTCGGCATGGGTTGAAGGCCTTCCATCAAGGCGTTGGCCATGTGAGATGGGATGTATGGGTCATCGTAGTAGTTGTTGCAATGAATGCTGCTAGCTGTGGATGCTCTACTGGAAAGGTCGTCGTCTTCTACAAACGGTATACTGGCAACCGTAGGCGCCATGGCAGCCATCTTGGAGGATTTGTCGCAAGCCAGCTTGGATGTGCTGCTACTAGTAGAAGAGGGAGGTTGAGCTGGAGGTGGTTTCTTGAGCTGACCATTACTAGTACTAGTATTCTCTTGCGCCGGTAGGGTAGCTGCTGCCTTTCGTTCAGAGCCACCTTGCACGGCTAAGGCTGCTTCTATTTCGTCCACATCAATCTCAACATGATGGCGGGCGCAGCTGTTCGCTTCCCGTTCACTCGAGGTTGTCATCCTGGACATGGAAATAGAAGAATCCAGTGGTGCTGAGAGAGGCAGAGTCTCTTGTTGTGGACAGGGAGCTGCAGAGCTTGGGAGAGTGGAGGTTTTGTCCATTCTGTTGGCCATGGTTGGTTGCTTGCTTGCTTTGTCTTGGACACTATGCATGCATATGCAATCGTAATCAATTAATTGTATACCCGCAGTCAAGTGGCCACTGGAGATGGAGTTGTCAGCGAGATTGCTAGTCTATGATGGCTATTAGCAGCCAGTTGGCGGTAGTCTACATGCATGCAGCAGACTGCAGAACGTTCAACAACGCACAGAACAAACCGGCCGAACCTGCCCCGCAACTTGGTTGGGTTGTTGAAGCTCAAGTGGGAGCTGATGCTAAAGGCCAAATAAAGAATGTCGCTGGGTCTTTTTACAACTGGTGTGTAATCAAGTTCTTACGTACCGGTACAGTCGTACTAAAAGAAGCGCAGTTATCCATAAGTAACATCCCAAGCAAGGCTCAAAGAGAACAATAGGAGCAGTATCAACCGTTCCATGAAGCTCCAGGGATGTCTCACAAGGTACGACTGGGTGGGAGGCTTTCTGATAAGTCAATAAGTACTTGCTGGTACGTACCAGTTCCGAGCTCCTTATACCGTACGGACGTACGGTACTCCGAACCACACCCGCCACCAACATAATATTACATATTATTATGATCTACTACTAGCTAGCTAGTAGCAGTACTCCTCGAGTACGATACCGGTACCGGCAGCTACATCGTACCTGGTACCGGTACATGTAGCTTCATGTACCGGTATGATAGAGCCACTGCAGCAAGGTGAGGAGTTGAGTTGGTGCCTATGTTACGTGAAATGCTCCCCAACAGTTCCTTCCACATCGACGATGCTGGCAAACGGAGCTGCAAGAGCTCGCTCGTCACTCGGAAGCAACAGTTCGAGTTGGGACTGGAACGTGGCTAGAACTAACTGACTGTAGTCTAGCTAGTAGAAGGAAGTCCCTGCCCATCCACCATCCACCATCCACCATCCACCATCCACCATCCAGAAACGAGCCACCAGTTAGCTAAACAATTGGTGGTTGGGCACTGCGGATATATGGAACCAAGCTAGAGGAGGGGTGAAGAACCTTTTACAGCTATCGCTGCATGCGCGTGTTGCTTCACGTCCATCCTCTTGAGTCCTCTTTGTGTCAAAAGCATCCCACTAGATCTAGCTAGCTAGAGCTCCCACTACTCGAGTACCAGGTAGCTAGCCAGCCAGCCGGATTCAGAACTCTCCGGTCTGAGCCATCTCCAGGTCACCGCTGGCCAGGACATCATACCCACACATATCCATAGGCTGTACATCATTGCTGAAATGGGCGCTACAAGCTCCGCAGCTTCCCTCGTACTGCTCTGACCTTGGCGCCTCTGCTTGCAGGAATCTTTTAGTGCTGGCATTCTGCAGGTTTGCCCATCGGATCGGCATGCTGATGAGGGGGGGCTTGGACTGTGTCAAAGAGGTTGGGTGTCTGCCACTCATTTCCATATTCATTGGGTCTTCCAGGAGCGTCTTGCCATCACGTGCAAGCATCCGCCCCGTGAACTCTTCACCCACCAGGCTCTCTGAGGTTCCAGTGTGAGATCGATGGATACCGTACCCAATCCTTGAAGGTCCTTAGCTGGTTGCTTTCAGAACCTTCCATCTGTATCTTGAAGGCATGCTTCTTATCAGTCTCCATTCCTCCTTTCTACAATAGAGCCTCATCTTCTTGGGGAGGTGGGCATCCTCGACACCATTCACCAAACAGCCCCCCCCCCCCCCAAGCTCAAACCTGCAGGATTTCATTTCCAATCTTTATGGCTGATAATACTGTACTAGTAGTTCACCATTGACCAGAAGGATGGATTAAATTTGATGTTTGTGTCTTGCATTTTCACCGCGACTTACCAAGATGTTGCTGCTTGCCAGGCACGGATGGATCCAATCTGGACTTACACCCAACATCACAAGGACATGTGCCATCAAGATCACAAAAACAGTTGCAAATTCCATGAGGGTTGCGAATCGCACTTGCGCAGGGAAAGTAATCTGGGTACTTGTTTCTTGGTCCTTGTCAATGTGGTTGTCACCTCGCTGTGAGCAGGTAGGGCTTCATTTTTAATATTGCTTCTTGCTGGCTGCAGTGAGACATCTCCAACTCACTCCCTGCCTCAGCCCATCTTGCCTGAAGGAGGCCTTCAGCAGGGTATAGTAGTCTCGGGCGGAAAGATTGGCAACTGTCTCATCGTTACATATTCGTTCATAGATATCGTGGCTAGCCTACTTGAGTTGCTGTCATGAAACCTCCCGCCCAGATGTTCGAGAGACAGCGCGTGCAGATCGATTGATGTAACACTACAGCATTTTATAATGTGAACCTTGAGCGTTCCTTGTGCTTCCAAATTGCAAGGACGCAAAACTCCAGCAGTGTTCTGGCAACTGTTTCTCGCTCGCTATTGACGTCTGCTTTTATCCTTGCGTGATGGACGAACGTCGACTACTTCCAGCCATCAGAACGGATCCTCGAGCCAATCCAGAAAAGGAGTTACTGAACGAGGAACGTCGGCCAGATGCTGACAAATCAATACCGGACAAGTCGCTCATTGGCTGTGCGGTTCCATGGCGGTAGGCTTTGAGAAGGTTAAAATCACGTGCATATCGTTTCTTGAGATTCATGATATCGCTGCGTGCCACTAGCCCTGACATGAGTGTGCAGGTTGTATCGGCACGCAAACCGACTTTTTCCATGTGCGAATCTTCCGAGTCCATAAAGAGGCGATGTTTGCCAATGAGATCACCTGCTTCCAGGTACCGAACGCATTCTCCTTCCACAAACACTTTCATTCGACCCTCTACGATCAAGGCAACCCGCGGCGGGAGCTCCTGACCCTCCTTCACGTAGTCTTCTTCTGGCAAAACAATCTTGGGCCGTGTCAAGGCAGACACAAACGATACCAAGAACTCGTGACTGCAGTAGGAAAAGGCGGAATCTCGACGACGAATTGCCTCGGCTCGATAGTACATGGACACCTCCGACTCCAAGTGGCGGGGTAGACGGGTGACTGCGTCGGGACTCTTGGGTGCACGGGTGTCTTCAGACAAGATAGTGTTTCCAGTTCCTTTGCCTCCAATCAACTTCTTCATCATGTAGCCCTCCAAGATGCGCTTTTGGATATCTTCGGGGACATGGCAGTTCTGCATGAAATGACCAACTGTCGAAAATCAAGAAGGAGCAGCATCGAGTTGAAACCAAAGGTCAGATCGATGATTAAAAAGATTGTTTACAGGTCATAGCACGATACACAAGAACAACGTACGTTCTGCCAAATCACCTCCCGTCTCATTGCGCTTTGCTGACATGCCCTCCAAGATGTTGACGACGTTACCTGTTGTAATGGTGTAGAGTGTGGCTCCACACATGTGAACAAACAACGTGGACAGACATTCCAAAGTGGTTTCGGGAGTCGACTCGACGTCCCCGATTCCTGCCAAGTTGACCCATGCCCAATGCACGGCGTGCAAATAAGCATTGAGAACCGAGAGTTGTTTGACCCCTGGGGCTCCATAAATTTCATGAGCCTTGGGAAAGAAGGGAGTTGCGGCAACGACGTTACCCATTTCCATTCGAGCGACCAGACACCACAAGCAAGCGTTGATGTGGATGACCAGCAACATTGTCGTGACCAATTTTGCCATTCGAATAGCCGCCAACTCTTCATTGTCAATGTGTCGTTTGCGCAACAGATAGTTGTTTTCGGCACAAGTGGCTGCATGAAAGACGCGAGTCGCCGCCACGAGGCGTAGCAACCCAAAGGCATATGTCCAGTGAACACCGACCGCTGCAGAGCCCACAGTGCCCAACAAAAAGTGCCCAGCGTATTGGAGTGGGAAACTGAGCAACACAATGGCTTCCATTTTTTGCCACTGTACCCAGCGATCCATTTGCAGCGCGCGCAAGAAACGAATGGTGCGATACTTGATGGGGAATAGCATGTGGTCCAATGTTTGACGGAGTTTGCTTCGTTTGGACAGGTCCGGAGCGTACCCCTTGGGACGAACTTGATTGGCAATCCAATGACTGCTCATGTCAATGGCCAAAATGATGGCCGCAATGGCCGTAAACACATGGGCCAAAAAGTCCAAGCGACGATTGCTGGCAGTCAATGCAGTCAATTGAAGGGGCGTCACAATGGTGAGGTAACCACAGGCCGCAGTGGCGACGGTTCCCCATCCTTCCAACGGTTCCATCTGAAGAACATTATTGGGATTTTTCATGACTTGCGTGAGAGATCGGTAGACAATCTCCCAGGCAGCACGAGTGTCTTCGTCAAAATTCTCGGGCCCAACATGTTCTGCAATTGCTTCCATGAGGTGCTTGTAGACGGCATCGTAATGAAAGGCTTGTACACCAATGGACCCGTGCATCTTTCCGAGCGACCGTAGTGTGGGAATGAGATCAGGCAAGTGGGACAACCCAGCCACGCAGACACCGACGGTTTCCATGACTGTCTTGGCATGGATAGCCAAAGATCGGGGAACGCTTCCTTTGTCTCCCTTTTGCTGTTCTTTGTCCAAAACACCGCCAAATTTAAAGAGCCCCATGGTCTGAGGATGCTCGTCAAAGAGGCGCAAGAAAAAGTCGACTCCAACTTCTTCCGTGTGACCCTTGACCAGGTCCCAACTCACCGTGACACGGTACGCGATGCTCTCGGGAAGGGACGTGGATGCCGAGATGACAGACACGTTCGAGTTGGTACGGACGAGATGCGCTCTTCGGTTGGTAGTCCTCTTTTTGCTGCTGGCGCCCATCATACTGGCTTCCATGTCGATCGACACGGATTTTTTCGCCTTGAAATTGACGGCGGGGTCCACAGAGTCGTCATCGGACGACTTGAGCGATGTTTTCAGCTTGACGGGGGGATCATCCTTGGCCGTCTTGAGATCGATCGATACGTCATCGGACGAGTGAGAGTCATCATCAGAGTCTTCCTTGGAACTGGAAACATCCAGTCCTTGAGAGGACATGCTGGTCTCTTCAGGTTCTTCGTGGTTCGACAGGTCAAGATCGTCTCCTGATGCTGCTACTGCTGCCGCCGCTGCTGCCATGGCCTTCATGAGAAAACAATGAAAAAACTGGGGGTGATGGTCTGTCTGGTGGCTGTGTTTCTACGATGACTGACACTCAATCGAAATTGATGTGTGCTTAGACGAAAAAGATTTTGTGGCTGTCTTTTGGAAGCCCACCGACTTCACCTACCTGGAAGGGTCATTAGGTCATCTACATTAACTATTTGTCATCTCCAGTGACGAACCAGACAACCTGTCTGATTAGGATTTAGCGCAGTACCGTTTTGAGATGGCCAGCAAAACTCATCCATTTAAAGCGTAATGCTCCAAAAGGTCACCTGCTGTTCTCACCAGCCTTCCGCATTGAGCCACTCGGAGAAACTCATCGGCTAAGTACCGGTACCGGTACCACTTTGGCAACTGTATTACGGTACACACGTATGGGTACCGTTGATCCTCAAAGCTCCAAGCACCGAGTCAGAGTCAAGTGACAGTGTATGGTACAGTATGTTGTATGGATGGTGCGGTGATCTAGCCATCACGCCTCACGTCATCTCGCATCAGGATCTGGATTCAGATGGTTGTCACATTGGCCTTTCTCCGGATTGGCGGCACATGTATCCTCATCGTCAGGAATCCTAGTACAGCACTAGTACTCGCAAGATGTGTCTGACGACTTTTTGCATCATGGATGTTTCTGGCACTGTGTCGTTGTGAAGGGACCTACAGTGTTCCCAGCACTGAAGCAAGCGGAAGCGGCAACGAAATCCAAGAATTGGACTGCCTGATGAACAGGACAATGTCTTGCTGTAGATTAGACTGGCTGTACCGGTACCGGTGCTTCCGTGCCAAGGTAATAACTGGCTAGGAAGATTTATTGCAAAAGCACGGGAGTCCTGTTGGCTGCTTCTGGACAGAATGATGACCCCCAGAGAGTCTAGTGCAAAAGTTGCTATCTGGATACTCTGTTAGGTGGCACAGCTACATGTACATTATAACATAGCAACCGTCTTCCCCTGTGTCGGCAAGCTTGATGGCGGCTAAGCTTCTGGCTCCTCCTCTGCAAAGTCAGCAAGATTCAGTGGCAACTGTCCACGCGAGCGATCCATGCGCCTTCTTCTCTGCTGTTGGGAAGAGCTCGGTC
>CAICTM010001927.1:0-20660 GCA_903772945.1 Seminavis robusta
TTATTGTTCGAGGTGGGTGGTGTGGTGGTGGTCGTTGGTGTGGTGGTGGGGGGTGGGGTGGTGTGAGTGGGGTGGTGTGCCGATAAGGACAGTAAGTGTGAGGGATGATTAGTAGTGCCGCGCATTGGTGAGGGGGTTCTTACTGGTTCACGCATGATTAGGTGATTTCTAAGTGAACTGTTAGAGTACCGTAGCCACAGTGGCGTTCTGTAGACCTTTACCTTCGGTCCCCCATGTTTTTTTTTGTCAATCGATTAAATGATTTCTAGTACAGGACCGGTATCAGCAGGGGCTTGCACTAGGCTCGTTCCTAAGTGGGCACCTTCGTGTGTCTGAGGTATATGAGTTCGTTACGGCACCGTTCAGCGGATCGTCTAATGAGGTGCAGCCTACTAAATAATAAAACTTCATCATTTTTCGCTATAGCTAGCTGCAGTACTAGACTAACTAGCTAGCTAGAGTAGCTATTTTAAAATAGCGATGCTAGTAACTGTTGCTTTCTTTGAGTACGCATTATTTAAAAGTTAAGTAAGTTATTAAATACGATAGCTAGTACGATTATTGATCTTGATTTGACATACCGGTAGGATAGTTCTCTTTTGATCTTGCGAAATATACTCAACTCGAAAGTTGAAGGACTTATCGATACCTGATACTCGGACTATTAATAGTCTACTACAGTATTAATAGTAGGCACGGTACCGAAGCTGACCGGTATGGTACACAGTGTGGCAGGTCTATGGCTCGTTCATCTGTAGAAAAGGCTGTGGTACTGGTAGATGTAGTCCAATGCCTTCTGAACTTCTGAAGTTCTCATCAAGGAGCTGTGGCCTCATCTTTTGGCTCCACATGCATATGCAGCCATCAATGTCACAATTCCGGGGGATGAAGAAAATCAATGACTCTCATGGAGACTGGTCTGCAGTGGGTGGGCTTTTAAAATTTAGCCATGCAGCAACTGCAAACCACTGAAGCTCCACTGTTTTGCAAAACCGTAGTGGTGCCCATCGCTGTCTTCGCACCACGTACCACTGTTTATCACTGTAAGAAATGACAGTGGTTGAAAGTGCCATGGTTTACCACTGTCAAAGCTACTGTCAACCACTGTCTTTGGTCATAGGTTACCTCGGTTGGAATGGGATGGAAATGGATTTCTCCACCTTCCTGAAGCATTAGGAGTAGCAACCGTCCCGCGGTACTGTACACGTGTAGTGGCAACCCACCCAGCTTAGCGCTAAGAACAATAAAATAGCGTTACGCTTTCAATTTCTCCGGCCATGACACGGTACCGGTACGGTACCGGTTGTTCTTGTACGGATCCCACGATCACGCATCTCGCGGCGAAAAACGGGTGCCCAAAAATGAATCTACTACTAGAACTGGCAGCCCACCGAAGCTAGCTAGCTAGAGTACCATATTCTCCCAGCTAGCCGCACGCGAGTCTCAACCAATCGAAACTTCTAGCTCTAGCTAGAATCAGTAACATCAAAAGCAATTTACGCCATTGGAGGAATGAGCCGAGGCTAAACTGAGCGTGGTCACCATTACCAATCACCTGAGCCTTCATATGTGATTCGGGAGATTTCTTCTTTTGGCTGCTCATCAGACATGATTGGTTTGCCTTTTTCCTCGAGAGCTGCGATCATGTCTTCGATATCATCGTGCTCAGCGGTCAACTGTTCGACTTGTGCAGGAGTCAAGCTCAGAGCAGGCCGCTTTGACGTTCCGTCGCCCTTGACCGCCCGATGGACGCGATCCTTCTGGATTCCATCCAACTTCAGCTGAAAGTAGTGCTACGGTTGATACAATCACATGAGAAGAAAGCACTCGCGTGAAAGCGGTTGTTTCCGTACTACTAGTAGTCTTCTTACCTCGAGCATTTTCACCACATCGTCTGCCTGCATGTATCCCAGGATCAGCTTCTTGTCAATGCGGCCTGAGAAAGCAAGGGATAGATAAAGAACGTTGGTTGTTCATTTGGATTACCGGAAACCATCACAATTCAATGGAGTGCTTACCTGGCCTGATCAAGGCTGCATCCAACTTCTCCGGGTGATTCGTCGTCATAACCAAAATCCTTCCTGGTGTATCCACAACGCCATCGAGGACATTCAACAACCCAGAGAGATTCAGCTCATCTCTCAGGGGACCGAAACGGGAGAGATCGCCCAGGCCACCGAGGCCAAGTCCACCAAAGCCTCCGCCTCCGCCTCCGCGTCCTCCAAAGGCTCCTTGCTTTGTCGCTCCAATACCTCCACCTCCCAGACCGAGCGGAAAATCGTCCAAATCACCCATCTTATCGGCGGCGCCAAACGGTCGAGACACCCCTCCTGGCATTCTCAACTCGCCCACCGGCCCAGAGGACATGTTTAAGGCGGCTGCGTTGGCTGCTGCCAATTTTCCGAGGGTTTGAGATGTTTTGTCGATGGTTTCAACCTCCAGTGACCTGGTGCTGCTATACTTGTTGTATGACACATCTCGCGATAGGCCTGGCTTGCCAAGGGGCGGTTTGCCGGGCGCAGGACTGCTGGCAAGGCCAAGTAATTCGTTTTCGAAGGCTTCATCCACTTCTGCTCCCATCTCGATTAGCTTCAAGATGCTCTTGGCGTGAAAGTTGAGGTACTCGTCCAGAGCGTTGCATCCTTCCATCATGTGAGCACCGTCTTCCAGAGCATCAGAAGCCATCTTTTTCATGGCAGCGGCCCCAGACTGTGACTGGGTAGGGTGCCCCACCACGCTCAATCCAGGTATGCTGTTCATCCGCTCCGCCATGGCTTTGAGCGTGTCCGAAGACATGGCGTTTTCCTTCAATCTCTCAGACTTATCCACAAGTTGCTCCACCAGCTGGATGCACTCCTCTCCCTTGCTCTCCAACAACAAGCGCCACATGGATTTCGGAACCGGCAGATTGACGTGTGCTGTTTGTGCTACGGTGGACGTCCGCTTGCCATCACGGCGTTGTACTACTTTGGAAGCGGCGTCGATATCTAAATGGTTGAGAAGAAAGTCAGGTAGATCAAGAGTTGAGGACAAAGAAGCAAAAGGATGAAATACGTTAACCGGCCACAATCAACCTACCTTCCATCACAAAAATGACGTCCTTGAACGCCATCTTGGCTGGATAGTAGGAACCATCATAGTGGTACTCTTCAACACACGAACAAGCAACAATAAGATGAGGCGAACACGTAGGTGCTGAGTTGCGAACATTACCGATGACTTACCATCCGAAAAAAAGAGGCGGTTCAGCTCTGCGTTCGTTTTGATGCGCGCTAACGGAATGTTGATGATACAACGGCCCGTGTAGTTTGCTATAGCTTTGATGAGGCTCGTCTTGCCGGTTCCTGGCGGTCCATGGAGAAGCAACCCCAACTTGTACGGGTATCCCTGGGAGATGAACACCGGAGGAATGGTTGTTTGAGGGGCAAGTTTCAAGATGGCGTAGTGTGGGGGATGACAAACCACACAACCTTCACCTACCTGGATACCGTACTTGCCAGTCTTATTGAGAAAGTGTCCAAGCAACCTGACTATGGTATCTCGCTCCTGAAAGAAGAGGGAATCAAAGCTCTTATCATCTGAAAGTCTGTATCGTTTGAACTGGTGGTTCTGGCCCTCGGAGTACTAGTAGTTGCAAGGCATGGCATGGCAAGGCAAAGCGAATGCACAGGTCAGTTGGGAGTGTCATTGCGTGCGAAGAAACACACCGTCGGATAGTTCTTACGTCCTTGTCAAGCATATCGTAGTAGTAGCGTGATTTGTCCTTGTCTTCAACTTTCTTTATCTCAGAGACATACCAGGCATATGCCTCATCAATGAACTGGTCCACAGATTCCTCTCCGGTGGAACGTAACTTGTATTCGACATAACGACGATCAATAGCCACGGGCGCTTTGTTGTTGTTATTATCGTTGTTGTTGCTGTCTCCTCCCTCAGTGCCGACACGTTCTTCCCTCTGGCTTATCTTAATCTCCACTTCATGGAGGTCGTCACCCTCCTCCTCTTCATATTTATCGTCTGTGGTGTTTCCGGTGGTAGTAACAACATCTTTGCTGCTTTTCCGGTCCGGCTTTTCAGGCCTGGTTGATGGATACTTTCTACCTGTCGGATGCCACTCGTCATCGGGAGGATTCTGAACAATCTTGTAGGATGACAGCTGATTCGAGAAACGTCCGGCCTCGTCTTCTTCATCGTCACTATCGCTCCAATAATTATCGCCACTCCCAGTGTCATGCTGAAGAGCCGTCAATTTTAACTGCGCATGCTGCAACTTGATACACTTTAAATGCTGCAGGTACATGGTGATTGCCTTGATGAGTATTTCGTTCTTGACATCATCATCCAATGAATTGAAGGTGTCGTTGTTGCGATCCTTTTCTTCGGCATGCACGATTTTACGGGTGTACCACTCCGTATCATCTTCTTCCCAATCGAACCATCCTTTAATCTTCTCCATGATCTTTTCCAAACTAAAGCCACTGACCACGGAGAACATTACTCGAAGGACCACAGGAATCAACATGGCAATGAGCATATCAATATGGATGTTGCCCGTCTTGAGGGCATTGACGACGCCCATTGACTGAATGCCATCGACAAAGTTATGGTCTTGACCTTCCATGGTACCGGGTCAAAAATCCAACAAAAAATAAATCGGAAACACAACCAAGTCTTCAAAACGGCTGTCCAGGTACTGGTGCACTGTAGCGGATCCAAACAATACTGATGCGTCTCAGCCAGGGGTGTCGAATACATTTATGACAGCTTCAGACAAGCTCCATGCAGCACATGTGCACAGTGCACAATATGTTCTGGCCAACCCAAAAGTTGCTTTCCAAAGATATGCGAAGATCGAAACACGGATCATCTTCCAGTCCAGCTTTGAAACACGGGAAAAGGGGACCAAAAACTCAATGATTGAATTCAATCAAAATCGATTACTAGCTAGCTAGAGCTATGCATAGCTAGCTAGTAGAACTTTTCGAATTCAGTCGAAGGAATAATCTAATCGAATCGAATGATTCGATCTAATCTAATTATTTACTTATTTATTTATTTATTTTATCTATCTGGTGTGGTGGAGGGGCTTCTCGTGGCTGCTCTCACCGCTGTATCTATCTACCAAACTCTGGTGGCTGGCTCCTGTGTTGGGAACTCCTTCGGCTACCAGTGGCTGCATGGCCAGGAGCTTTTGTTGTTGCAGGTGATACAGTACACGGTCCGCTCCGTACCAGCCCTTGTCCAACCAAATCTGCTACATTGCAGCTTCCAGCTACAACCAAAGCATAAGTACCACCACAGCTACCAGGTACCTAGCTAGCCATTGTCATTGCATGTAGCTCAATAGGGTACGGAGTCTGCACTGGTGGTCATGCCAAAACGATGAAAACTCATCATCCCATCACAATACGAACGTGAACTGTACCAGCACTTCTACATTTATTACGATTGTATGAAGCAGCATTGCTTATTGTTGCTTTGCAGTTTCCTGGGCTTCTTGCCACTCAAGAACACGAAGGCCTACGGCATGCCCAATAAAACCAACTCCAACGGGTTTCGTACCAAGTTGGCCGTAGCAACATCATGCCCCCTTGTGCTATGCCAAGTAACCATAGCAGTACAGTCGTACCATAGCATGTCTTTTTGCAGAAACCCTTCCGTCGCTGACAAATTCGGATTATAAGAACTGTTCAGCATCAATCATCAACAAAATATGATGCCTCAAGCATTCATGATTTATGCACGCCCAGAGAGAAGTCTCTTGCTGTTCTTCCTCTTTGGCTGCTTCATCTGGCTAGCAAGCTGGCCCGTATGCGAAGCAACAGTTGTCAAGGAGGGCGAAGGATGGGAGACCTTGTCAACTGGATGCCTTCGAGGTCCTGGTTCCAATGGCAGTGTGTGGTCGTCTACTACCGGCAATCGTCAAATATCGCAGATCTACTATCTAAATAATGCAGTAGGATGCATCGTTTGATCTGGATTATGTACGTTAGTCTACTGAAGCCATCTTCGCTGGGAATGCCCCAGGGGATGCCATTACGTGAAGGAGTGCTTGGACGAGCCAGGGGATGCCATTACGTGAAGGAGTGCTTGGACGAGCCACTCTAGCCGAGTAGAGAAGTAGGGAGAGATTGTGGGATGGGAGATGTTGAATAAATGAATGTGCATGCAAGGGGAAGACGGGAAGACCGTAGAAAACCTCACGACTGATCCATTGGGTGATCGTCCGCCGGTCGTGGTGTGCTTGACGATGAGCTGCGGGTGGGGATCCTGGCATTCATTAGAAAGGAACGGACGGATGTCTGAAACACGTTGGTGTCAGCGTCGACGAGGGGTTCGTTTTCATTGCTTCGACGACGTCGTGGTTGCCTCATGGGAGCGCTGCTGAGGTTTGCCTGATCTTGAGTCCGTTTACGAAATCGCCCGGTGCCCCCATTGCTCCATACGTGATTGCCTTGAGCCGACACGGCAGCTTCCATGGTGGTTGGCGCAGGCGATACAGACGACTGCTGGTCTGTGGAACCGCTACATGTAGTAATGCCAACACTAGCAGGGATAGTCGCAACAGCACAAGCGCTGTTTGCAAAGGTGTCCTCGTTGATAGCGTTGTGTCTTCGCGGCATGTGCATAGCATTAAGGCTGTGCGAAGAAGATCCCTGGTTCTGCCAACGGCACATGCTGTCAGAGAAGCTGACACATCGACGTCGAGGCCTCACTGTCTCTTCTAGATCAGGAGGGGAAGCCGCAAAGCCATTTGGAAGAGTATCAGTGACTGTTCGCCGAATAGGAATGCGTGGTGCCGTCGCCGAGGAACGACACTGTGGCAAGGAAGCCCAAGAAGGAGGTTTCAGGATCCCTTTGGGTGGCCTGGGAGAGAGACGAGTCCTCGTTGGCTGATCAGGGGAAACGGCGGCCACGGGTGTTCGCGCTTGGAATGAGGGTTCACCAAAGCAAAGACCAGTAGTAGCACCGGTAGAAGCGTACGCGTTGGGAGGAGATTCAACCCCATTGTCATTGGTGTTGTTGGTCCATTGGTAGTTTGCTTTTCCTGTGGTCATGTTGCTGGTTGGACTATTATAACATGGGCTACTAGACTATTAATTAATACCGGTAGGAAATAGTTGGGTTGGTGGATGATCGAAGCATAGGAAAGAAAAAAGAAAATAATGGACCGAGTATGTCTGGACATTAGATGAGGAAGCCCAAAAAGGGCAGTCGCTGGAATTCGCTTCAGGCCGGGGCTGTTCCGAAATGACTTCTTTGAGCAAGGAAGGGGTCCAAAGAAAATGTCATTTGTTATAACCCTGGCAAGTGACATCTTGTTTATTTAACGATAGCCTTCCGCAAAAATTGAAGATCGTGTTGGAATTCTGCGTTACAGTATAAAGTGAGCCTTCTCTCGAGGCGTTCTTCACCGCTCGTACCGGTGACCCTTTATGCCCACACTCTACATGTAGATCTACTGTATCTCTTGCAGCCCCAAAAGTGGACGAGGCATGGGCGTGGGAGCTGCCTCTTGCCTCTTGCCTCATCACCCCAATAGCAATCAGCAACATGTAGCCAGCCAACTGTTGCTTGCTAGCTAGCCACATCGTCTGTGTAACTTGATAGATCTACTACGGTAGCTAAATGAGTACGGAGTTGTCATATGATTTTAGCAAAGAGTGCTAGTGGTAGCTCCTTGCCTTTAGCAATCGACTGGTGGTACGGTAGCAGCATGTTTTGGCCACATCAACGAGATATTATACTTCATCAGTTTCCGAGCGACTCGAGTGACAGTCGCAGCATTGATTGGATGCAGCCTCATCGACACTTTCGCGTACGGTATGCCTCTCGCCTTGGTCTCTTCTGGGCTCTAAGTCAGTTTTTGTTGGGTAAGTATGTAATTCTAGCTAGTAGCTACTAACTAGCTACCAAGGTAGTAGGCGAGGAGTAACTGACGCCGAGGCAGGCAATCTGCAGCCGGGTAGCGGTACATTTGCTACGTGCTTCTTTGGGGGCAGATGCTTTTGTTCGGTTGCTGCATTGCTTCCTTCAGCAAACACTTGCTGGCTGGCTGGCTGGCTGGCTCAAGGATGGCTCAATCTTCGTGGCGCTCTTCTACGGCACTAGGATAATCGACTCTGCTAGTAACGAATGGTTCCTTTTGTGTAGCTAAACTGTGTTGTAGTACCGATATGCCTGTGCAGTCCACCAGGTATAGCCCGGGAAGGGCCACATACCAGCCCTCACAGGATAACAAAGCAAGCAGAGGCAAGAATCCTGTCTTGTAAGCCAGCCTCCATGAGCTCCTCCATGTCCTTTGGAAGGACACCGGAAGCCAAAAAGATCGCGAAGGAGTCAGAGGCGACTGACTGGACCGCCTGCATGTAGCTAAAGATATGAAGCGTGGTGCCGGTAAGAAGAACTGTGGCTACAGCGTGCTGGTTTGGTCCTGCAGTTGTTCCCTCGGAGCTGCTGCAATTTAGCTAGCCAGCTGGCTTTACTATCTTAGCTTTCATAGCTTAGCATAGCAAGTTTCAAGAGCTGTTTCAAGTATTCAAATGCTGCTTCTTTTTTAAAAAGGTTTAGTTAGTACCGTAACAACTACACGAACTGTAGCTAGACGACGATCGAAATGATGTTATTTGCAAAATTATCTATTCTTCTTCCTGTATCCCCCCCAACATCGACAAGGCTGGCAGTGGCCGATGTCGGATCATTTCGTCATAGAGATCATCCAAATCATCATCGTCGTCATCACAGGACGAGTCGTCGTCGTCTTCATCATCGTATTCGTCTTCATCGTCCACGTGGTGCAGCTCTTTCTGTTGCCGCAATTCGTCTTGAACTCGAGTCTGAACCTCCAAGTGCTTTTGAAGGAGCTTTTGGTTGTCTGGTACACTATGCAGAGCCACCAAGAAGTTTTGCATGGATATGAGGGACATTTCTAGCTCTTCAATATCCTTGTTCTTGCTGGGTGCGACTGGTGCCAGATCCAGGCATGGGTCGTCTTTCTTGGCATGATGCCGTTGCTGTAGCTCTATTTTCTTTCCATGCTCGGCCGTTTGTTCTAGAAAAAAGTCGATCTTGTGTTGAAAGAGATTCTCGTGGCTCAGGCGGCGACGAGGGGGCTTGAGGCTGCTGACTTTTGTCCTTGTTGGTGATACTGAAGAGGCATCCCTCCTTGGAAGGCGGGGCGAACAGGAAGACTTTGATCTGCCCCGGTTCTGACTGCCGGTACTTGGAGAGGTCCAGTTGAAGTTCCTCTGATGGTTGTGGCTGGCAGGGTTGTGACTGTGGTGAGGCTGGTGGTGGTGATTGTTACCACCGGTAATACAACAGATGCAGCTATCCTTGCCAGTACTAGTAGACGAGGAGATATTCACATTCACATGCGGTACAGACATTCTTGAGGGCCTGCCACGAGAACTTGTCTTGCCCTTGTCCTTGCCGGTGCGGCCACCTGCCGAAGCAGACCTATTGGTATCAGCATCCCACCGGCTGTTGGAAAAGCCAGAGAAGCTAACACATCTTCTTTGACGGGTTCTCGGGGCGCTTCCACCGTTTTCCCTCTCTGAACTCTGCAGGGGGTCTGGTCGCTTCAAAATGGACTTCAAGGGCTTCTTGGTTCTCTTGTAGGCTGCGTAAGGAGTTATCGTCATGACCGGTGCTGATGATAGAGCCTGCATCAGAGACTCCTCAGCTGCTCCCATCTTGAGGGGAGACGGACCGACAGGGCGCACAGGGCTTTCATCTCCTAAACAAAACCTCGCCGCTCTGGAGCTCGGGTGAGCACAACTCATGGTCATTATGAATGATGATCCTTTGGGCCTTGCTCGGGTATCCTTTCTTGCTCCACTGCTGCGCCAATACCGGCTCTTCTGCTACTAACTCTGCTGTTTCCTCTACTACTAACTCTGCTGCTTCCTCTACTAATCACTAGCTAAGACCTGAAGCTACCAAACAGAGCAATACCTGAGAGCCTTATAACAGCGGGGATGGATGAGTGAAAATATGCGTGAGAGGAGTCAATTGTTGTCCTTTCTTCTTCCTGGAGCTGGACAACGAGGAGAGGGAAGATTGAGAGATGAGACGCCTCAACATGTGAATGTGAAGGAAAGAGGGAGAGCGGGTGCCTGACCTGTAGCTTTTGCTAGCACTTTGGATCTTCTGCCACCAAACCGAACGCTGAACGTGGCGATACCACCTTAAGTACAAAAAGCTCCTTCTTTGGCAAACCGCTGAGATGGCGGATGGTCCTTAAACACTCAATGGCCACCATTCTTCCACAAGCTGATTGATATTTGGAGTATCATAAAATAGTAGTACGTGGCGAATGCCAAAACCATCTTGGCGCAAAAGTTCGATGGATTTGGCCTAAGTGACTAGTCAATGACATTGCCACATGAGCAAATCATTTAAACACCAGAGATCGTAATGTCCTTACGTGGCCAACCTTAACGGTAAGGTCTTACATTGGTGATTTTATGCCAGTTCTGGTCACAATTCTCCCCAACACTTACTTCATCTCTCATCTAATCTTTTATCGATGAATGAGCTGTGGCTGACATCTGGTTCTTCTTTCCAACTGCCCTCGTTGGCTTGAGTCTGATACCCTTCGCACTTTGCACTGCAGCAGTTGATTAATAAAAACAATGGTGGTCAACGATTATGCCAGTGCATGACGTCTATGCCGAGGGAAGCAGAAGGATACTCTGTAACTCATAGTCCTGATGACTTCTTGTTGTTATGATGTACTGCGGGATAGCCCAAAGAGAAGTGAATAGTAGGCGAGAGGCAATAGGTCCATGGTACGAAACCTTCTAAGTGTAAGAGCTGGTGCTTGTGGAGCTCTTTCTTTGACTTGGAAAGTCGCTGACTTCAGTGCCTAGTACCGAGCTGGCGACGTAAGCAGCAAACGCAAGTAATTGTCTATTATGGCGGGAGCAGGCGGACTGGCCGGGGGGACCAGCCAGCCCAATAGCCAGTTATTTGATTTGGGAGTAGGTGATATCTCGGTTGCCAACAAAAGAATCATAGATACCTGCGGTAACGTAGTCAATTAAAGCAAACAGTTGGTTTCGATGCAAAACCCCTTTCTGGCCACGTTCAGACGGAGTGGATGGTGGTTTAAAAGGTGCAAAGAAGAACCCAACAAGCAATCGTCTTCATCCAGCAGCCAGCAGTCAAACATTCCAAGAAACTAGCTCCTCTGCCTCCCATCAACCGTAACACCCTTAATTCGTTTCATTTTTGCAGTCGAGTCCGATCCTCTCGAATTCAGAAGAGCAGCCGTGTGGCACCTTGTCGTCCTCTTGTGTTCAAAGTTGTGTCGCAGTCTGAGAGATCGAATTCGACTACATGTTGGTTGTCTGTCTTGGGTTGTTCGTCCTGTTCATAATTATTTTCTAAAAATTGATTCCTGCGCGCACATCATTCGTGAAAAGCAAATTGAAAGAACTGTGACTGGGCTCAATCGACAGCTTAAATTTACAACAACTGTGACTGACAGAAGAATCGATACCAGCACTCTGGCTGGGAAAT
This sequence comes from Seminavis robusta, assembly GCA_903772945.1. Taxonomy (NCBI): domain Eukaryota; phylum Bacillariophyta; class Bacillariophyceae; order Naviculales; family Naviculaceae; genus Seminavis; species Seminavis robusta. Next base: position 11,527 of record CAICTM010001927.1, read on the forward strand.
GTTGCTTTGTTGTTGATGGTCTTTCTCGACGGCTCCCTCCATTCCATTTTAAAAACTCACTGACTGAGTGTTGGCTTCAACAGTGGTAGCAGCTGAAATAATTCAGCGTGACCCAAATCAAGCGCGACTATCACATGATCAGGCGCAACAAATCTGCCATTTCCGGTGAACATGCATGTACCGGGAAATCAATCCAAGAATCCCTAGTCGATTGTAACAAACAAAGAGCATCTTTGGTGTTGCAACCCCACGCAGCGAGCAGCAGCAATGACGCAAAGCAATCCACGAAGCGGATGAGCTCCCGCTAATCCCGATATTCAGCACTTCCCACGTGCCATCCAACTGAAGTGGGACTTCGTTCCAGCGATCAAGCAACTTACAGTACCTTTTACGATGATGACACGTCTGAGATTCTGTTTGAATGACCCAAGATGTCCTCACGTTGCCCACAGGATTTAAGCAATCTCTTAGCTCGTAAATTCTTGGTGGGGAAGGCCTCTCAGCTTTGGAACGGTAGTTCGGGGAAACATAGGGCTAAAGGTATTTATTTGCTGCATCGTTCCAAAGAAATAAAGAAAGTATTTTACCCCATCTACCAGAATTCCAAAGCTGTCACTGCGTCATTCGAGCCCTCTAATCCTTTTGTCGTCGAGTCGAGTGAGTCGATAGAACTGGATAGCCAAAGACGAAAAACCTTCCAACAAATAAATTCTTTCGCCCTCGCACGTTATTGTGTCAAAGCGTCATTAGTGCCGACCATCCATCCATCCAACAAATTTTATTCTTTCATAGTATTGATTGTCTTCAAGCGTCAGTGGGGTCAGTAATCTATAATCTTTTCGTGTGCACGACAATGAGAGTGGCATCTAAAAGTTGGTTGTTGTTGACGTTGGCGTTTGCGTGGGTTGCTGCTGGAGAGACGAATGGAAATCTCCGACGGGAATCGGAACAAGAGGAACCACCAGCCTCTCGCATTGTTGGAGGTTCTGTCGCTTCTGCCAGCAACTATCCGAGTCATGTGCAATGGGCATTGGGTTGCGGTGGAAGTTTGTTCCACGATGATTTGGTGCTCACAGCAGCTCACTGCTTCTTCAACAACAAGAATGTCCTCAAGAATTATCCGCTCTATGTGGGCGGCGATGGATCGTCACAATCTGGCACGGAACTGTATGCTGAAGCTGGATATATTCATCCTCTCTATGATCCAAGCAAGGCACAAGCCTATGACTTTGCAGTCTTGCAGCTGCCCCAGAAAATCACAGGAATCGAGCTGATGAGCATCAACTCGGATCGCCATTATCCCGTCAATGGTCAACCACTGACTGTGATGGGATTTGGGTTGATGGATGAACATGACGGAGCCAGGGATGCTCCCGGTGCCATGCGTGAAGTCACAATTCCCATGATTGACAACTGCTTGCCATACTACAGTTCCAATCGAATCAATGATGAGATTGTCTTTTGTGCGGGAGACATGCCAAGAGGAGGAAAAGATGCCTGCCGGGTAAGTCTTTGTGTTCCGGTTTTGATGGGTAAGGTGGATGAATGGATAAGCCACTCATTAAACGGTGTAATATTGCCTCTGATCCCGGTAACCATGTATCCAGGGCGATTCTGGCGGTCCCATTGTTGACGCTGATGGAAAGCAAGTGGGATTGGTTAGCTGGGGGATTGGTAAGAAGTTAGTTGTCATCATTGTTTTCTGTTCAGGAACGCGATACCCGATCTGACTCGACTCAACTTCCTCCCTCCATTCATGACAACCCAACCCAAAACAAAAGGATGTGCGCGTGCCAATCGACCTGGAGTCTATGCTCGGGTATCCACCATTGCAAAGTGGTTGGAATATCTGAAATGCGATGTCAGCATGTATCCTCCGGAAAGCTGCACACGATTAGATGTCAACATGACATACGATGACTACCCAGAGGAGACAGGATTTCAGATTATTGATGATAGTGATCCAGAACAGCAACAAGCAGTCATCTTTGAAGTGCCGGGAAAGATGGATATCCCGCCAAGAGCAACAATCCACTATTCCTACCAGCTGCCCATTGGGAACTATTCCTTTGTGTATGAGGATGCCAATCTAGATGGGAGCTGTTGCAGCTTTGGAGATGGTCATGCTGTGATTACCAATGGAGGCAAGGGTGTCAATGTGAGTGGTGATTTCTCACTCTACGGAAGTCAACAAGAAGAGTCAATCGAAATGCCCTTGCCGAATGTCGGTGTTCCAGGTACTAACAACTCGGGATGGGGTGAATTGGGTGGTTCCACTGCGACTGCTCTGGGACAGCAGCAACAACAAGGCAATCAACAACATGTATTTGGAATCCAAGTGGTCATCATGTACGATCTTGACAGAGTCAATGACATAACCTGGCAGCTCTTCACTGTTGATAATTCGGCGGGTGCTGGAGAACTCGTGTTGTTGCACAATGACGCTCCTAGTCCCAACCGAGGCTTGGATTCCTACAATCGACAAAGCTGTGTCTTTCAAGATCTTCCAGCAGGATCCTATGAATTTCACATTGAAGATGCCTCGGGAATGGGCTTTGCTCCTGGTGTTGGTTTTGCCAGAGTGATGTTGCTGGACAACACAAGGGGTGTGCTGTCTGGTCGTCTCTTCCACGTTGCTGGTGACGACATTGAGCCACTAACTGTTGCCACGTTCGATTTGGGGGGTGACAGCGGAACGAATTGAATCCAGGTGGATCACTTTGACACAACTCAATTTGATGGATTGCCGTATGTTTTGGTGGCTTGGGTGCCTCCGGCAATGTTGCAAGTGGTCAACGCTTGATGAGCGAGGGGGACATGGTATGAAATTCGGCGGTGAGATCTACACCGTACTGTTCGTCGATGATAGAGACGAATAACGAACTGGCCGACATGACCATGCGTATGTGAGACCATTGATTGTGAAAACGCCGCCGGTGTGTTTTGAATTCGAAGATCGATTTCTAGCTATGTATGGCTCCTGGTGGTTTTTAGTTTGCTGTGGCAACAGATCCCTACCTTCTGTTGGGTTGAAGCACTTGCATCTCTGCAAACTTGAGATATTAATGAAATTGCATCGCTAGGAAGACTAGGGATAGCGGCCAAACATCAAGACAAACAACAGCAATCCAATGTGGTTTTGCCTTTTATTATTTACAGTATGGACGGTTTTTAAGGCACGAGCCTCAGTTGCCTGATATTATATTATGCGACATCCGGCACCGTGCTGTAATCTTCGCGACGACGACCGTTGTCGTTGTCGCGGGCTGATACGCGCTGCCTCACATGCAATGACAAGACGGCACCTACCATGATGACGGCAGCCGCAATAAGTTTCCACACGTTTTCAGAGCCGTCATCGGTTCTTGCGACCGATTTGCCCAAAAGAGGGAGACCCTTGATACCTTCGTCCTCGTTTTCGATCACCAGCCGCTGTGTCCACGAAGTCGATTGTCCAGGTTGCAAGTGCAATAATATTTGTGGTTCGGGCGAGAAGGTCCCCTTTTCAAGATAGAGGTTGTACGCGTACATGGGGATCCGGTTATTGATGACATCTGGCAACTCGCTTCGTAGGGAGGTTGTGCACCCATGCAATGTAAAAGCACCCTTGGACGCATCATCCTTGACGAACTCTGCCTTGATTCGTGTATCACCATTCAAGGGTCTTGCAACATCCACCGTGACATGGTCTTTGAACTCTCTAATGTTCGCAAACGTCCTCAATGGTACAGCCCACGAGCCGATCACTCCGGGTTCCTCGTAGAGCTTGCCTTTGTCCCCTTGAATATCCATGTCGAGACTGTATCCATCTCGCACGGGGATTCCGTCGCATGTGAAGAAGTTGTGGGAATACCAAGCCGTGGAGAATGCGGTGTCTCCCAAGTTGGTCAAGACGGACGTGACTGCCAGTACATTGCCATCGAGGACAATATCCTTGTGCAATCGATATCCATAATTCCGGACCCTAGCCTCGTGTTCCATGGAGACGATGGAGCTGGACGACGTGAATACCTTCCACTGAGGCAATTCGGCAAATTCGTAGGGACTATTGAAGCGATAGTTGTCGGTACTGTCGCAGCTCGGACAGCTTCCCTTGATCAATGCGCCAACTCCAATTTTGAGAAAGGGTTCTCCATTCTTGGCATCCTCATATCCCAACACGCCATTGGTAACATCGTTGACGCCATCCCATCCACAACGATACTGACAGAGGGGACCATCATCGCCCACGCCAAACTCCGATGCTAATCCAATTCCACTTTCCGGCCATCCTGAATTGTGAGGTTGTCGCCAATTCTTGCTTCCAAACAAAAGGTGCTTGGCACCAGTCTTTTCATTCTTGCTCGTAATGGATCCAATCATGGAACCATGATCAAAGCGACTGGCCATGTAATAGGTCGCCTCGCTGGGTTTCACAGCATGAGGGAGATAGACCATCACCTCCAGATTGCCACCAAGCGATGATAATGTCACATTGGAATAGGGGGATGCCAAAGGCAGCAGTGTGGCTATTAGCGATAGGAAAAATAGGGAACCATTCAGGTATTTGTAGAAGGATGCAAGGGAGAGAGACATCTGGTAGGAGATAATGGTTGGTATCCTTGTAGTAGTTGTCATGCTTGTGTCAAAGTCAGTCACCTCAAAATTTGTTGCGATTAATCGGAATATCCCCTAAATAAAAACAAAGATCGGAATTCCACCGCTTCAGCGAACCCTGCAATCTTAGTGCACTGAACACCAGCTACCCAGCTCTATCAACACCAGTATGTTTCGCCACAACAACCAAGGCGAACAACCAGGCTTCGGGTTGGCATCGATCGAGAGCAGTGTTGCTGCTGCTATTACAATTAATAAAGAGTTGATGGTTGCAAATTGCCGATTGCTTGGAGACAAAGATACTTTGAGGGGTGAGGGAACAGGATTGCTTTGAGTGGCGGCAGCCGTTGGTTGCACTTTCTTCTTCGCCGGGGTTCTCGAAATTGAATTGCATGGCCATCTGCCCCCCCCCCCCACCCGACCCCCAATAATGCCCCAGAATACAACTTTTACTGGGGGTGGGAAGTACCACACCACAAGTTTTTGGATCCTCGCCTTATGGACAGACGGACAGGCTGATGAGGATGAAAGGTCGTCAAGATCAATCTCCAGGCTGCAGACGCGGCGTGATGAAGCAAAGAAGCAAATGCAGCCAGTGTACAAAAGCCAAGGTCAGTTGCTCTATCTGGTCTGTCAAAATGACAAAAGTGCCCCCTTTCACGAAGCCCTCAATCCCACACTGACGGCTCCGTTCAGCGCGAGGCTGCCAACAGCTGCAGGTTGGAGAGAGCGATCTAAAATTCCAATGCTCTAGCTAGCTGGAAGATCATACGGTAGATAGTCGTGCTAGTACTGCACTGCCCATGTCAACTAGAATACAAACGGCTAAGGCCTTAGTCGGGTACTAGTCTTCCTCAAGAATAGCTCTTGAACTTGTGAAACTCCTGAAACTCCAGTTTAGATGGGTTGCTTTTCATGTTGACTTCAATCGGAAAATGGCTGCCTCGGATGAAATGGATTGAAGACAGATAGATAGAGATATAGATTGTTCATAGCATACTTTCTAGCTAGCCTAGCTAGTGCTGAAGAGGCTCCAAAAGCTCTTTCCATTCTTCCGATGTGGGGACTGCTTTGCCTTCAGCCGTACCAACAGAGATCTCCAAAGGCCCCATATCCAGAGCCGCTACGGCAGCTGAAGCCGCCACAATCCGATTCGTATCTGTGGGACTTGGATCAAACGATGTCTTGGTGCCCATTTGAGTCATCATGTTTGGCATGCTGTGCGGATCTCCTTGGACGACACTGGTGGTGTCAGCCCCCAGGGAGAATTTGTCATGTGCAAGAGTGACCTTGTATTCAACCACATCAATAATGGTATTGTAGTAGGTCTTATCCAGCCCAAAGGGTTGAATCGCATCACCATCCTCATCAACCTCTCCAGGCCCACCTCCCTTGGTGATTCCTGCTCGTATAATCGAAAAGTCCAAATTTTTGTCCTTGGCTAGCTTGGCCAATCCTTCTTCGGACTGAAGCACGGCTTTGTTGGCACCGCCACCAAAGAAACCTCCACCACCACCCTTGACACCCATTTTGGAAATGAGGATAATCTTTTCCAGTTTCTCCGACGAGTATTTCAGGAATGTTTCCAATGTCGAGGCTTCAACGGGATTGTCGTTCCCAACCAATACCAAAGAGGTAGCATCTCCCAGTGCAGCACCCATGTCTTCAGAATCTGAAATTGGTTTGGCATTTCCCTCAACGTCAATTCCTGCATTGGCATAATCTGATCCATACATTAATCGTCGGCATCCTTCTTCTGTGCCTGGAGCACAAATACAGGAGGTTGTAATTCCTTTTTCGGCGGAAATCTTGGACACCAACAGTAGCAGTTCTCTTGATTGAGGACCATAGACGACTGTTGAAAAACCATTCACAATTGGAACAGCAAGCAACAGGATTGGTGCTGCTAGAAAAGCGGGGAGCGAGGATACCTTCATGTTAGTAGCGTTGTAAAATGATGTTTTGCCAAAGTGCACAAATGCAGTTTATCTTGGTGGCAGCTACCGGTACGGTAAGCCCAAAGGATCGGATGTTGGCATGTTGGCACCTGTGATAGCGCCTGTTGGCACTTGTTAAGACAGGCATCTACGGGGAGCTTGGATGGAGAGTATCCTAACTTCAAATTGCCGGCATGCGCTACGGTACGATGAAGACAGTTAGGGATAAAAGTATTACAAGGATAGAGCCCTTGTGCGGTCTTTTAAAATAAAGACTAACACAACATCGAGGAAGCTGGGGTTAGACTACAATACTGGAGTAGTCTAGCTAGCTAGAGGAGGATTATCTACGGAAGCCAGCGAGGGCCAGGCTTCTTAAGGTGGTTCCGCCCAGGATGTAAGCCAGCATAAAGCTGTGAATAAAACTGACGTATGTTCGTGACATATCTTTGCAATTGTATGGAATCCGGAATCTTGAATATTCGTACTCTCGCTGGATAGCCAAATTCGCGCTAATTTTAGCTTCACCGCCAAATTGCGAAGTTCGCGCACCTCGCTCCTTATATCTTCGGATCTTCTGCGCGCACGGTGAGTCGCTGTAAGGAAGTGCGCATTGGAGACTGGATTCTCCTGGGCAGATCCACAAAGGCACGTACATCCTCATTAGTTTCGAGATCGCTCCGTTTGCTTACATCGAAACCTCACGGCATGGAGGAGTCAACTCCCACCCCACGCACCAAATGGAAGCCATCAGCTACTAGTGAGATAGCACGGCTTAGTGCCAGTGGCACTGGTTGGAACAAGCTTGCTGGAGTAAATGAATGTGTTCCTAGCACTGGAAGGACAACTCGAAATGCCAACAGTGGAACCAACAAACATGGGAAGAGACTGTTTCAGGAAGACATTGCTGTGCCAGACAAGGTTGCAACAGAAGGAGCCACTACAGCTGAAGAAGAAGAGGCTACCACCGATGAAGAAGATAATGAACTCACCGCCACGGAATTCAATACCAAAGCAAGCAGCCGGCTACTGTTGGAGACGAGCCAAGTGCAATACACGGCTCTTAGCCTTATTCGCGACTCGATCCTAGATAGGGTTTGAGTTCGACTCATGACTGATGACTGAGTCTCTCGTGAATAGTCATTTGAGACAGGGTTCTCAATGACCGCGCTAGTCATGGCCCATGATAGGGTTTAGCATCAGGGAGAATTCTACTTCGTAGTCGTCCATCTGCCACTTTGCTAAAGTACCATCGAATAGGTCAGAGTACTTCGTCAGTAAGGAATGAAGCTGTTCCTTCTCTTCCGTGTTAACTGATCTTGACTTTGGCAAACCTGCCTTAAGTCGCTTGTTCTATTTCGCATCAGAATCTTCTTGAGACGATCGCACTGTCCTCAACAGCGGTAGGATCAGGAATGAAAAGTTTTCCTCTTCATTGGTGTCGCTGTCTTTCATAGGAATAGATGCGCCGTCCCATTCCACTGACAATGTAGTGAAATCGAACTTGAATCCTAGGTCAGAGAGAATGTCTCGACTATGATCATGTCATACGCCCCAAGCTTGGTGACGTGTAGTCCCACTCGATAATTCTATCTCGTGGAATTCAGAATCAAAAATGGCACCTGCACTTCGTGCTGTTTTTAATTCTCCTGCAGGGAAGTCCACATCGTTTGGACGCCCCCAAGATCCTTCATGCGTAATTTCTTAGCTGAGTTGAAATAAGTCCGGATGCTCCTGTACCAGTAAGCAACGGAGTGTAACGGGTTTTGGTTTCCCTTTTCTCGCTTGTAAATCTAACATAGACGATGGTTTGAGTCTCTTGTCTGCGACGTTTACGAGGTGGTTGGCCACGGACAGGTTAACGATGCTAAATAGATATCAGAGTCTAGTTGAGCAGCTTCTAGCAATCATCTAATTTGCCGTAGAGTTCATCAGTTGCAAAAATTCTTGTTTACTAGTTAGTGAGATATCTTCATCATTGGTATGAGAAATCGACATGGTTCCGTTGAGTCGTCATCCTGGCCTAATCCTCAGATAGAGATTTCTCCATCAAGTGATTGAAATTGATGAGGAGTTGTCCTCATTGAAGAATCTTCTGATTTGCGCTGGCAACATGGTTGCGAAGTTTGCAAGTGGTTGCACGAGTATCGTCGATCTCGTTTTCTCTCTTTGTCGACGAGAGGAAGAATGGGTTTGTCACGCAACTGTTTTCGAAGTTGGGAACGCATGCTTTCCTTGAGCCATCTTCATGGTGAAGGAATAGGTTGAGGGAGCTGAAAGCTATTGTGTTTGTTAACAAAATGCACTACGCTAAAGCTAGTGTAAAGTCTTTCGAGTGTTTTGAGTTTGAGAGAATGAAGTTATGAGAGAGATTAGAAAACTATGAAAACTAATCAAAGAGAGAGATCATCATCAAGGATCGTAGATCTGGTCTCCGCGGGAGACTATAAAGTGTGATAGAGTAGGTTGTGGTAGTAATCCTACGTCTCTCCACGATCCTAAAACGGACGCGTGGAAGGTTTGTCTAGCCTGGATCTAGTAGCGTGGAAGTACTCCACGCTGGCTAAATATCTAGAGCGATGTTTCATCATCGACCTAGTA
>CAICTM010001928.1:0-20656 GCA_903772945.1 Seminavis robusta
AAGATCCTTGAAGAGTCAAATACCACAAGGAGAGGTTCAACAACATCCCGAAATGACAAGTTCAGATGCAGAGTCAACGACGATACGAGGAAATCGTAGCCACAACGATATCGTGGACTACATTGAACAAGACCAAATTGGATGGCACATGGAAGTCCGCAAGATCTTGGACACCAAGGTCCCATCAAATCATCTGAAAGGAACGATACAAGGTTCACGGACAACGTACAAGTTGAATGGGAACCGGAGAGATAACTTGGGAGCCTCTTACCACCAAAGACAAGATGGAGTACATGAGTTGATCCAGTCACGGTCGCATCTATGCTGAAGAGCACGGTCTACTAGACACAGTTGGATGGAAACTACCAGACTCAAGAAGATCGCAAAGACTCAAAAGCGACTCGTACGAGCGGCTAACCAAGCAAAGTTCACTCCTTCAGGACAAGCCCGTGTTCATGTACGGATTCCAAGTTCGCGCAACCATGATCAAGCCATGGAACTAGACGCACGAAATGAGATACCAATGGAGAGATGCGAGGTGATCGAGCTTAATCAGATTGATGAGTACGAGACCTTCATCAACAAAGGAAAGGGACATAACCTGGACCAGATTGGAAGAAGATTCGAGTGCATATGTGTACGCAGTCAAACACGATGCGACACAAAGCACGACTTGTCGCTGGAGGAACATCTCACTGATACACCAGTAGACTCCGTCTATCCAGTGTGGTTTCGTTACGAGGGGATTCGTATCCTCACATTCCTCGCAGAACTCAATGATTGGAGGTATGGGCAACAGACATTGAAACGCCTACTTGGAATATATACAGAAAGAGAAGGTTACGTTGTCGCAGGACCCGAATTTGGAGATCGAGAAGGATGCACCTCATCATCAACCGTGCTACCCCCTATACGGACTCAAGTCTTCTGGATTACGATAGGCATGAACGATTTGCAGATGTCCTTCGTTCGATGGGATTCTTTCCTTCAAAAGCCGAATCAGACATCTGGATGAGAGACAAAGGGAGCTATCTACGAATACATCGCTGTGTCGTAGACGACCTCCTTATTGTCACGCAAAGACGCATCCAAGATCATCGCGGCATTGGAAGGGAGCACAAGTTCAAACTAAAGGGAACCGGTGCCATCAGCTTCACCTAGGATGTGATTTCTTCGTGATGAGAACGGAGTACTGAGTTACGCACCTCGCAAATATATTGAGAAGGTACTCAGCAACTATCAACGATCTTCGGACACATGCCCAACAAGCTCATCTCCACTCGTCAAAGGAGACCACCCAGAGACTGACACAACAGACTACTCGATATGGACACACAAAAATATATCAGTCACTCATCGGTAGTCTACAATGGGCAATCCAGATTGGAAGATTCGATATCGCCACGGCTACCATGCGATGTCCAGATTTCGGGCAGCACCAAGAATGGGTCACTTAGAGCGAGTTAAGAGATCTGCGGGTACCTTTCCAAGATGCACACGGCATCATACGTATCCGAAAGGAGGAACCGGATTACTCACCATTCCCAAGAAAGAGTACGAATGGGAATACTCATGCTACCATGGTGCAAAGAAGTCCAGCCGCACAACGCACCGGTACCTCGAGGCAAACGGGTCATTCTCACCACATATGTGGATGCGAACCTCTCACCACGATCTCATCAGTGGCCGTCAGTTACCGGAGTCCTAAACCTAGCGAAAAAGACTCCCATCGACTGGTCAGCAAACTACAGTCAACAGTCGAGACCGCAACGTTCTGGATCTGAGTATGTTGCAGCCCGTACCGCCACTGAACAGATCATCGACCTACGGAGCACGTTCAGGTTCCTAGGAGTACTGGTCGAACACCGACCATGATGTTCGGAGACAACGAGACGGTAGTCAACACCGCTCATGCCACACTCAAAGAATCTAAAAGACACAATGCGCTTCCTACCACCGTACTAGGAAGCCGTTGCTGCAAGTATCTTGAGAATTTCATCATATCCCTGGATCTACTAACCTGCAGATATCCTCAGCAAACACTGGACTATACATCGGTATGGCCTATGCTGATGCACTGCTGTTTTGGTCAGAGATACCAAGGATTGCGGTAAGAAACACTCAGAGTCGACAATCGCCACTGAGGGGAGTGAAAGGTTACAGTTCCTCCACGACTCAGAGTATCCGTGAGTAGATTGGGTCATTGTTTTATGAGTCAAAACGAGGAACAGAGAACGCTGGCAAGAACACTTCTCAACGAAACCAAAAAGACACGGTAAATTGGAGTATTCGACAGGAGTAAAGCATCCTGCCAACGAACCGTTTCCGCAAATACCACGTTGACTTCCGTATCAACTACCACGATGTATTGATCCAACACGCTACAACTAGCGTTACTGATCGCATCAATCAAAGCTCACAACACAGATTATGAATTACTAAGAAGCGAACTTTGCATTTACCTTGCACTCGTCTTGAATAGTTGCAGTTGATCTCGTCGGGCGGTAGCTACCTCTACAAGATCCCTCTATTCAAGTAGTATTTCCTCACGTTAGCATCCTCATCGATCGTTCGATCGCACCTCTACTCGTTCGATCGTTTGCACCTCTACTATCGGCCGATACCGGTACTCCTCATACGGTACTCCTCATCGATCGTTCGATCGCACCTCTACTCTATCAGCTCTGTCGCGATGCTCTGATAGTGAGGCTGTGCAATGAGGGTGCTGTTCTTTTTTAAAAGTGCTGTTCTTTTTTAAAAAGTGCTTTTTTCTTAAAGAAGCTTTAGTCTTATGTTCGCTCACCGACTAACCAGCCTCCCGTAGTCGGTGAGCGAACATAATGACTAAAGCCTTTAGTCCGTGGGACGTTTAGTCGCTTGGGTAGACACCACCCTCAGAGACTAAACTATCGACTAAACTACGAAATATGGCTTAGTCGCTACTTTAGTCGCTTGGGTAGAGAGCGGCCTTAGGTATACAGGCTGAATCTAAACTAACCAAACAAACGCAAGCCCGCTCCCGGTAAGACATTCCAATCCGAACCGGAACCTCTTGGAACGTTCTGCGAAAAGAATTAGAGGATACTGTAACCTTAACCTTAATCTCTACAGACATCACTTGGATCCATCGAAGCCACTCTTATTTATTTATTTACTGTTATGGTCCTCTTTTTCATTATTTCGATCGATACCTCTATCTATCTTTCCTCTATCTGTCAAGATGATGTTTCCTCCTCTTTACAGCGGCTACTCCTCTTAACAAAGGCTACTACTCACCACCATGACAGGCTGCTCTTGTTTGGTTAGCAGCAACGGCAGCCGTTCGACGGATCGATCACTGCTTCCATTCGACAATCGATGGATCGATCGACTTCCACGGAGCAATCAATCACAATCAAAGCGACCATGACGCCTCCTCTTCCACGGAACGACGACGCCTCTACCGCTAATGCAACAACAAGCGACTACTACTACTACTAGAACAACAAGCGATGGCAACAAGCATCTTCCGTTCGATGGATCAGTTCGGTCTTCTTCAATTCGGTCTAGCGACGACGATCGATCGACCGACCTTTCTTTCGGCGGCTACGACTGTTGCTCTTCCGGCAGGCTCCTGGCTCCTGGCTCCTGCTCTAGTGCTACTGCAAAAGGAACAAGCGGCATCTACTCTACTACTGTATTGACTGGTTGACTGACAACAAACAAGAAATCTGCTCAATGTTGCCACCTTGGAGCCAACAATTCTCCTTTGAACCTTTGGGATGGGTTCTCCAGTCTTCATGCAAATGCACTACGCTAAAAGCTAGTGTAAAGATCTTTCGAGTGTTTTGAGTTTGAGAGAAAGAAAGTTATGACAGAGATTAGAAAGCTACGAAAACTAATCCATGAGAGAGATAGTTGTGAAGCTCATTGAAGTTGGTCTCCCGCGGGAGGCCTCGAAGTGTGATATCGTACTAGATTATGGTAATAACTCTACGTACTCCATGGTCCATTTCCGGAACACGTGGAAACTTCAGCTAGTTGCTGTCTAGTAGCGTGGAAGCTTTCCACGCCGGCTAAATATCTAGAGCGATGTCTCATCGACAACCTAGTATGACTAGCAGTCATGAGAACCCTGTCTCAATGACTATTCGCGAAGGACTACGTCATGAGTCGAACTCAAACCCTATCTAGGATCGAGTCGCGAATAAGGCTAAGAGCCGTGTATTGCATTTGCCCCCTGACAAGGGTCACAGGAGGCACGACATCAGTCGGACAAGGAGAACATATGAATTAAAGTGCGGGGCACTCTCCGGAGATTGGATGTAGACATGTGCGTCGCACGATGGCAATCCTACAAGGGGATCAAGCCTTGTATGGGTGTAAATACCTTATGTTCCAAGTCTGGTAGACTGTGCCGCCATTGGCGGTAGCATGTCGGAGCCGTACAGTGCCATTGTCATTGACTCGGTCTATATTGTAAGGACCTTTGTACTTTGGCTGACCGTACTTGCGGTGCTGATACTGTTGAATCATCACAGTATCATTGACATTGTATTGATGAGGGACACGCGTCGCGTTCTGCCTATCATTGTTTTTCTGGATAAGTCGTTGGCGACGTTCCTTGATGTATTTCCACTTTGCTTCGAAACGGACGTTGTGAATCGCGTCACGATTGAACACGAGCTGTGCAGGCGTTGCACGCAAGGTGGTATGAATCGTGGCATTCATTGCGAACCGAACCGCCGTGAGGACTCCATTCTAGGATCCATTCACGAGGTCGTCTTGACACTTGATATTTTGAACAGCTATCAAGTTATGAATGGTCTGATGAGCACGCTCGACCATCGAGTTGGCTTGAGGGTTACGTGTGGTAATGAACTTGCGACGAAGTCCATATTCATCCCGGAGAGTCTTCTCGACTTCTGCTCAGAACTCACGTCCTCTATCCATGATAACCTCAGCAGGCCATGGATACCAAGTAAGCCACGTCTGTTCTAGAACGATGGCTACTTCGTCTGCTGCTTTGGAGCAGATCTCAGCAATCTCGAACCATCTGGTTACGGGATCGATCATTGTCAGGCAATGAAGTGTACAGGAATTCTTTTTCTTAGGATCCCCGACATTGTATGGACCTATCAGGTCGATACATAGTCTTTCCCAAGGGATCTTCTCGCAAGTCTTTGGAGGAAGCAATCCCAGCTTACGCGTTTTGGGTTTGTTCAGTTGGCAGCTTTGACAACGCTGACATACGGACTGCACAGTCTTGCGCAACCCTTTCCAGGTGTAGTGTTGATTGATGGTAAGTTCTGTGCGAGTCTCGCCAGGATGCATCAGTACACGATGATACCATTCGACCAGCTTCTTCTGCACGGCCTTAGGCACAACAATCTTGTCGTCCTTGACTACTAGTTCATAGGACTTGTCCCCGCTGGGAAAAGATTGTTTCTTGTAGTCGTTTGGCTTGTCCCTGAGGAGTTTCTTGATATCGCTATCGTCCTTCTGGCGATGTTCGATCTCGGGGAACGAGAGAGGGAAGTCACTAGCTAGGGAAGTCATCTTCGTCTGCGGCCATGAGCTCAGCAATCTCACTGGCTTCCATTTGTTCTGAAGAACCATCGTTGTCCGAGATGTTAAGTCTCGACAACGCATCAGCGATGATGTTGTGTTCGCCCTTGATGTACCGAAGTTCGGGGCCATATTCTTCTAGAATATGGCGCCATCGCATAACGCGATCGGTATTGAAATTCTTGCAGGTGAGATTCTTGTGGTCCGTATGTACTACAATCTTCCGCCCGAGAAGAATGTTACGGAACTCCTTGAGAGTCTCAACGATACTGAGAAGTTCCTTCTCAGTTACCGTATAGCGTGTTTGAGCGGGATTAAGTTTCCTGCTATAGAACGCGATAGGCTTTCCCTTCTGGGAAATCACTGCACCCAGTTGCGTATCACTTGCGTCCGTGTGGATAACGAATGTATCGTTGAAGTCAGGGTAAGCGAGCAAGGTTTCTTTGCTGATGATTTTCTTCATCTTGCGAAAGGCCTCGTCGTGTTCAGCTTCCCATTTCCACTTCTTAGTTTTGGAAGTAAGTGTAGCGAGTGGTGCTAGTACATGTGATCGTCTGATCCACATGTCTCGATAGTAGTTCACTAGTCCAATGAATCTACGAAGTTCCTTCCTATTCATAGGAGGAGCGATATTCTGGATCGCATCTATTTTCTTGGTTACGGGTTGGATTCCTTCTCGGGTAATCCAATAGCCTAAATACTCAAGTTCTCCTCTTGCGAAGAAGGACTTTTCTCGAAGCCTTCGGAGAACTTCATCTAACTTTTCAACATGATCTGGTAGATCGCCGTTAGTTAGGATGAGTAGATCGTCAATGTATGCACGGACGTATTCCAAGTCGTGCATGAGTGTTCCCATCTTCTCTTGGAAGATGTCGGGACTATTGCATAGGCCCATTGGCAATCTCTGGTACTCGTATTTTCCCCATGGAAGAACAATAGTACAGAGTTGTTTCGAGTGAGGTGACAGCTCGATGTGATAGTATCCCATGTTCAAGTCGAGACTAGTAGCGTACTTGAATCCGTCTAGATTCGGTAGCGTGTCTTGTATCTTTGGGATTTGATAAGGTTTTCGCTTAATCCTTTTGTTCAGTTCCCGGAAGTCAGAGATGAATCGTACAGATCCATCCTTCTTGGGAATGATAAATGTTGGTGCCGCCCACTCGGAACGGTTTACCTTCTTGAGTACTCCTGCCTCGCAGAGACGTTCAACCTCCATCTTAAGAGTGTTGGTATGGACACGTGGAATAGGATAAGCCCTAGCGTGATAGGGTTTTAGCATCAGGGAGAAGTTCTACTTCGTAGTCGTCCATCTGCCACTTTCCTAAAAAACCATCGAAGGCATGGAGCTGTTCCTGCTCTTCCTTATTTAACTGATCTTGACTCTGGCATACCTGCCTTAAGTCAGCTTGTTCGTATATCGCATCAAGAATTTTCTTGAGACAATCTGCACTGTCATCGACAGCTGTAGGATCAGGAATGAAGAAGTTCTCTTCTTCATTGGTATCACTATCTTTCATAGGAATAGATATGCCGTCCCATTCCACTGACATGGTAGTGAAATCGAACTTAAATCCTAGATCAGAGAGAATGTCTCGACCTATGATCATGTCATACGCCCCCAAGCTCTTGGTGACGTGTAAATCCCATTCGATAATCCTATCGTCATGGAACTCAGGAATCATAAAGGCACCCTTGCACTTCGTGCTGGTGTTTAATTCTCCTGTAGGGGTAGTCCACATTGTTTGGACGCCCCCAAGATCCTTCATGCGTAATTTCTTAGCATGAGTTTGAGCAATCAAAGTTCCGGATGCTCCTGTATCCAGTAAGCAGCGGAGTGTAACGGGTTTTGGTTTCCCTTTTTCTCGTCTGTTAAATCTAACATAGACGATAGGTTTGAGGTCTCTTGTCTTGCGACGTTTACGAGGTGGTTGGCCACGGAGGTTAACAGTGCTAAATAGATCGTCAGAATCTAATTGGGCAGCTTCTAGGCAATCATCTAATTTGCCGTAGACTTCATCAGTTGCAAACAATTCTTGTTTACTAGTTAGTGAGATATCTTCATCACTTAGGTATGAGAGATTGGAACATGGTTCCGTTGAATCATCATCCTGGCCTAATCCTCAGACGGAGATTTCTCCATCCGACTGATTGAAATCGAAGTCGGCAAGAGCCTTGTCGACTGCGGCCATCTTCTTGTCCATCATGTTGAGGGACCCAACAGAGGAGTTATCCTCGTCATCAGAGTCATCCGACTTGCGCTTGGCAACATGGAGGTTAACAATGGTAAATAGATCGTCAGAATCTAATTGAGCAGCTTCTAGGCAATCATCTAATTTGCCGTAGACTTCATCAGTTGCAAACAATTCTTGTTTACTAGTTAGTGAGATATCTTCATCGCTTAGGTATGAGAGATCGGAACATGGTTCCGTTGAATCATCATCCTGGCCTAATCCTCAGACGGAGATTTCTCCATCTGACTGATTGAAATCGAAGTCGGCAAGAGCCTTGTCGAGTGCGGCCATCTTCTTGTCCATCATGTTGAGGGACCCGACAGAGGAGTTATGCTCGTCATCAGAGTCATCCGACTTGCGCTTGGCAACATGGTTGCATTCGCTTTTCTTCTTGCGATCATCCTTGACCGCAGGAGTGGAGACTTTCTTCATAAGGACAGAAAGTTCCTTCTTGGTGTAGGACTTGGCATCGTCAGACTTACGTTTCCAAGTCTTGTTCTTGTTGTACGCTGGCTTGCTATCGTTACCAGACGAGGACTTGGACTTGAGTTTCTTCAGAGTCATGCAGTCAGCAGTATTGTGAGTGCTGGACTCATGGTAGTCACACCACTTTCCTTCATTCTTGGAGGAGTGGTTGTTGTTGCGGCTAGACTTGTACTTTTTGCTGCTGTTCTTCTTCGAAGTAGCTTGCTTGGCATCGCTGCCTTTGTCAACGTCTTCAGCAGATTCCATGCACTCACAGAATCCGATGAGAGTCGTCATCTCGGCAGTGAAAGGATCGAAGTCGTGTTCGTCCATCTTGCGCATCCAGGAACGAGGAATGCCATGACAGATGATGTCAATGAATTCGTCCTGGTTCAACTGTTGATTGGCACCGATAGGTGGCAAACGAGGGAGTTCATCGGTGTTCATCCGAGTGAGGTTGTTAATGTAGGCGCGAGTTGTCATCTCGCTAGGCTTGCGCATCTTGCAACGCATGAAGCGTTTCTGTTTTTCGAGAGCCTTGTAAGGACAGGCTTGTTCGATAACCGCGTTGATTCCGAAGGTGATGTCCACATCGCTTAGAGCAGGTTCTGCTGCACCGTCCCACCATGCAGCTTGGACACGAGCTTGGAATTGGACTTCGGTTTCTCCAGAAGTCACATCGCGTGGAGCAATTGCATTCACAGCAATTTGTCGAAGGGCGTTATGACGCACGGCACGACTGCCTGCACACCCAGCTTCGTAGGCACTCTTTGCAGAGCTGGAAGTCATCTCCTTGAGAAGATGATGTTTGTCATCGGCACTAGCAAGGTTGAGTCCAATGAAGACCTTGTCTATATTCGTGGCCCACTTGATGGTCTCACGTGGAGAGTTGGAGCCATTGATGATGGTGTACTTGGCACTATTTGCGTCTGCAGGAATGGTGCGAAGTTTGTAGGTGGTTGCACGAGTGTCGTCGACCTCGTTGTCTTCGTCATTGTCGACGAGAGGAAGAATGGGTTTGTCACGCAACTGTTTCTCGTAGTTGCTGAACGCATGCTTTCCTTGAGCAATCTTCATGGTGAAGGAATAGGTTGAGGGTAGCTGAAAGCTATTGTGTTTGTTAACAAAATGCACTACGCTAAAAGCTAGTGTAAAGATCTTTCGAGTGTTTTGAGTTTGAGAGAATGAAAGTTATGAGAGAGATTAGAAAGCTACGAAAACTAATCCATGAGAGAGATCGTTGTGAAGCTCATTGAAGTTGGTCTCCCACGGGAGGCCTCGAAGTGTGATATTGTAGGTTATGGTAATAACTCTACGTACTCCACGGTCCATTTCCGGAACACATGGAAACTTCAGCTAGTAGCTGTCTAGTAGCGTGGAAGCTTTCCATGCCGGCTAAATATCTAGAGCGATGTTTCATCGACAACCTACTATGGCAGGCATTAATAATACCCTGTCTCAATGACTATTCGCGAAGGACTACGTCATGAGTCGAACTCAAACCCTATCTAGGATTGAGTCGCGAATAAGGCTAAGAGCCGTGTATTGCACAAAGCCAATCATCTATTTACAGGACTCTACAGTGCAGATTGAGTGCTGAGAGTGAGGACAGGTTCACCTTTCCCATGGAGGAATCCATGGCAGAATGACAACAAAATGGAATCCAAGCCTGACTTTTCCTGGATGCTCCATAGGAAACCTTGGAGATAGCAAATCCTTTTTGAGGGGTGGCTCTGTGAGTGTGTTGGGAAGTTAGTTCTAGAAAAGAATTTGCTATCTCAATGGATTGGTAAAGCGAATGGCCATTTGGTCAACTCTCTTGCCATGGTGAAAAAATTCATATTATTTTTTTCAATCTTGTGGTTGTGAGAACTATTCAGGTCAATGCAGGATTCACGAAATGACCACTTCTGGGTTCCCATTTCCGAAAACTGAAAAGTATCCGTCAAACACGCTCACATTTTGACACCTGTCAGCGGTAAAAGAAGTCATCCTGTACCCGAAAGTGATTAGTTGAAGGGGCTCCAGAGGGGAGAAGGAGGAGGGTTAAGCTAGTCTGGACAAAGCTATCTAGTTGGCTGCCTGCACATGTTTGGAGTGCACTGGTATACCCAAAAGTAACCAGTCAAATGCACACCAGAGGGTATGGATATTGTAGATAGATAGCTAGCTATCGGTAGTGCACTAGCTAGCGCTTGCTAGCTAGCGCTGTCTGCGCTATCTCTATTATCTTAACAGAAGGTTGAACATTGTCCTATGTTATCTTAACGATAGGGCGATTAGGTTACATTGAACCGGTACTCGATGATGTCAGCACGTAGAAGGCCTACCACCGTCGTGTACGTAGAGGGTGGTAGGCTTCTACAGATGTGTAGAAGCCAACCACCGTGGCGTTCACCGAAAGAGCAAATTATTTGTTTAACACCTCTCGAATTTAGTCTTTGAATTGTCTTGAGCTTAAATCTCACTCTCAAGCTGAAATGTCACTTAGAGAGTGCAATTTCAGTCGCCCTATGTAATTTCAGCACGTATCACGCTTATTAACACGGGGCTTAGGCCGGTCTCTACCGGAGCGACTAAAGTAGCGACTAAGCCATATTTTGTAGTTTAGTCCATAGTTTAGTCTCTTGGGGTGGTGTCTACCCAAGCGACTAAACGTCATACGGACTAAAGCCTTTAGTCAAAATGTTGGTTCACCGACTAAAGGGAGGCTGGTTAGTCGGTGAGTGAATGTACCAACTAAAGCCTCTTTAAGAACAGCAAATCCAACAGAAAACAATACAACTGCATGCCACCGAGTTGGATAACAAATTGAGCTGATAGAGTAGAAGAACTCTTTAAGAATGAATCAGCGTCATTGCACAGCCTCACTATCAGAGCATCGCGACAGTGCTGATAGAGTAGAGGTGCAAAGAACGATAGTCGAACGATCGAAGAGGAGTATCGGCCGATAGTACTGTACTAGTAGAGGTGCGAACGATTGAATGATACTAGTATTTTATTAATAGTAGAGGTGCAAACGATCGAATGAATGATAGTAGAGGTGCAAACGATCGAACGATTGAATGATAGTAGAGGTGCAAACGATCAAATGAATGATAGTAGAGGTGCAAACGATCGAACGATTGAATGACAGAGGAGAGGTGCATCGCAATGGTGTGTTTTGAAGGAGTCTTGTTATCTCAAAAAAGTAATCACTTCTGTTAAGTCTTTTTTTGAGTCCTTTAAATCCACCATTCTGATAGAATATTGGTAGCCCAACAAGTGATCACTTTTGTTAAATCTTTTTTTAGTCCTTTAAGTCCAGTAGTGTTCCGTTTAGTCATTTGTTTAGTGCTGGGTAGACAGGTCCAAATGACTAAAGAACTGACTAAATTGTTTAGTTGGAGATTTAGTCATCTGCTGGTAGACACCACCATTACTAAAGAATAATGACTAAATCTTGAACTAAACAACCACCTAAAGGATTCCTTTAGTCGGTCCCTTAGTCGCTCCGGTAGAGACCGACCTTAGTGCAATTTCAGTGTCGCTATGTAATTTCAGAACGTCGACTTAAATTGCACTCTCCTACTTAAATCATACTGCTTTAAAAGAAGACCCTTGGATTTAACAGCCGAATCCCTTCAATTTGTTGTTTCGGTACGTACGCGACGGTCATAGGATTTCTACATCTGTGTACAAGTCTACCACCGTCTACATAGGCTACGGTGGTAGGATTTGCTACATACTGTACTTTTCCTACGACCGTGTACAGGAAGGTTTGTACTGTATTTTCTATACTCAGCAAAACTAATCACAATTACAATCATGAACACCGAGGCAAGGGCGCCCCACAGCGACGCACAGGACCTCTGTGGAAACTCGAGTCGTGCAACCGATCGTCTCCTAAATCCTTTTGATCGTCTCCTTTTTAATGGATTTCGTCTCCTAAAAATAGGAGACGAAACGGATCGTCTCTTAAATCTTTCGTCTCCTCTTAAATCGTCTCCTATTTTCAACGGATCGTCTCCTATTCTCAATGGATCGTCTCCTAAGAGCACCATGTAAACTGTATGGTATCGTCTCCTAAATCTTTCGGATCGTCTCCTATTTCGAAACGATCGTCTCCTAAATGGAATGTCTCCTAATGAATCGTCTCCTAAATATAGGAGACGATTGCTTTCGTCTCTTAAATTATTTCGATCGTCTCCTAAGCCTTGGTGTATCGTCTCTTAAGTAATGTGCCACGAATGACGTTTCCACAGAGGTCCAGCACGAGCAAGCAACAACCACCATGGAATCGGAGAACACGCTCGCACAGCTGAAGGAACGGCTTAAGGACCCTCCAGCGCATGTAAGTCACTAATACTAGGGACTGGTCGCACAACACGATAAGATCTAGCTCATTTTGCCAAATGGCACGATGATGTAATCCACCGGTTGTGGTGACGGATAACAGCCAATAAAATTAAACATGCCACTGCCAGTGGCCAATCACTGTTGATAATACCCATCCGGACATGTAGTGGACAGCCGCAACAGTAGGCGAAGGTGTATCATTGACGTAATCCATGTTGGAGGAGCACCCATTTCGCCCATTAACACCGTGAAACAAAATCTCATTGGCGAAGCTGTGGTCGAATTCCAGCTGTTGTCCTTATCACCGCTGTATCGGGCATATCCAATAGGCCAACGGATGTCATTGTCATTGTCATTGGGACCGGCAACTGAAAGAGTTAGGCCATCAAGAGTGGCATGTTTTCGTCATGTTGATAATTCAAAAAGGAGCCTCCCAACAGACTTTTTCTCTCCGAAAACAAGCCTGCCCATCCCTTTCTGGTGTCAGCAGAAATGGAATCCTGGTGATTTGGCGCTAACAATCCGCGAAAATGAGGTACCGGAATGCCCAACTCACATCTTGCTGATGGTCACAATTTGGTGGAATTGGAAAAAGGAAGGAAACAATCCACTTGCAAAAATGTTGTCTGCGTCCGACAGCAAGAATGCCATTGACTGGTGGCGTGTAAAACATCGCAGTGATGCATCCGTTGATTTCCTCGCTGATTTGATAATGTCCGGCAATGGGAACCCTCCGGTCCGTGTTAGAGATGAACATGGCCAACACCTCCCAACAGCCGGGGAGAAACCCAAACTTATTCTGGGTGAAATCCGGAAGGAATCTCGCCAGTATGGTATTGGAAAACCTCCTGTTAAAATACTTCGCATGTTTCTTATTGATGGAAGTCTGAATACATGCAAGGCAGTGACAAACAGTAATCTTACAAAGCATTTACTCAAAGATAAAATGCTCTACCCTGAGGCAACCATCACTCTGGAAGATTATGGCCTCATCCGATTGAGCCCTCAAAATGGTGATCAATTCAAAGGAATCATCCGTATCAATAAGTTCACGTGGACACCAGCCCCAACTGGAAAAGTTGTAGACTACAGCTCTGAGGAGTCTGATGACGATGATGAGATGGAACGCCCTCATAAGATGAGGAGCTACCCTCTAAGCTGAATTACTCTCACCACATTCCACCCTCATGTAAAGTGTAGGCTTCAAGAGAGCCTCATCACCTGGACAAGCCAGATTTGCGACTATGATCCAGAGTCTGACGTTGGGCTTGTTTACAATGGACTGCTTACCCAAGGTCAGTTGAGGCGGGGCATTCATGTTGAATGTGATACTGCCCGTGTTGATTGGATGGCCATGATGAATCATCGCTACTATGGCAGTGGTGACCCTTACCACGGCTGGAAAGACGACGTTAGTGAGAGTGAGAGTGAGAGTGAGGAGGCTGATTCGAAAGTCTGTGGTTGTGTCAAGCGATTTGGCCTTGCCAGTTGTGCTCTAAGTATGTTCCCACTTGAAGACCTTGATACTGACTACATGCTCGAGTCTGTCATCTTTTTTTTCAAGGATCGATATGCCGAAGATTTCGACTCTCTTCCCCAGGCAAAGAAGCGATTTGTCTTCTATTTCTGGTTTGCGACTAATCCTTTGTGCATTAGAGGCAATCGCCGTAAGTTGCCTTCTTGCATTTACAGTGCTGTCCGTGCCATGTTTCCAGATCCTGCCGGTGTCAAACCAACGGGTTATATTGGCACTGGAATGGATAAATGTGATGATGATGTCAAGCCCGTCAACCCTGAGTGGCTCAAGAGTTTACAGCAAACCTCTTTGAAGACAAAGGCTCTTATCGAAGAAGCAGCATCCAGTGTTCCAGAGACTTCCATGGAGGAAGATGGCTCCCCAGAAGTCCAACTGCAGAAGGTCGTCCCTCCTGTCGAAACCTCTGGAGAGCGATGAGATTATGCCATAGGAGCCATAGTATGGGTGCGGCGCAGCTGTGCTGGCTCAGTCTGGTGGAAAGATCGCTGCTGCATCTGTACACTCTTTCAGTACAATGAGCTGTGTCACCATCAGACAAGATAGGAACAGCTGTAGAGGACATAGAGTTCCTCTGCAAGGAAGGATGATGCAGTTCCTCAGCCATGACCTATCTAGAAAGATAGCTTGGTATATACCAGCCAAAAGAGATGCATGGATCTGTATCCTGCATGGCTGGATGGAGTTTCACGCAAAATCAGAGTTTGTGTTCATATTATAGTTTAAAGAAGTAATGAAGAAGTAGTTGACCAGATACAGACCCAACAGCACAAGTAGAGCTCTGCAGTAGACAGGATCCTGTATGGCCAGTGCCAGGGTATTGAGCAATTAGACTGTTCAATCATTGCTTCCACAGTGATTGAATAGCATTGGCTGCCAGCCTTGAGGCTGGCCCTTCCAGCGCCAGTGGAAGGAGATCTCCACCAACAGAGCTCTCCATCCCAGCTCTTGTGCACCTACCAGCTGAGTTCCTACCTGGAATTCATAGGAGAGAATAACAATCCAAGACCATTTGCACGTATGTCTACAGCTGGAAAGGCTCCTCGAAAGAAACCTACCTCTATTGCAAGGGCGAAGAAGAAGACTAAGTACCAAAAGACACGTGAGATCGAGAGGATCCGTACCTTTGGACTTCAACAAGAGCAGGCACATTCCTACTTCTGTCGCGAGTCCAGCAGCTGTGCAACCACTGACGAAGAAGAGTAACGCTTGCTTATCTGCGGTGTACTTTGTGCTACTGTTGCCGAATAAATTCAATGTTACGTACCTCCACTTGTGGACACCAACTGTTGCTGTTTTTAACCACTCTAAGGAGAAGTAATAAAGTCAGCTCTATTTGTTATTCTAAGCATCAACATCTTTATCCATCTCTATTATCTCGTCAATGATTTCTTCTGTTGTTCCCTCGGCACCTTTGGGATCATCCTCAAACTGGAAAGTGTCGAGTAGAGAACACTCTGCATGGGCAAGCTCAGCCTCTGTCATGATGACAGAAGAAATTGCACTCTTCTTGTTACTGGCAAGGTCATTCTTTGGAGCAGTGCAGTGCTTACTGGATCTATGTTTGTGTCCCCACGTGCCACAAGCCTTGCACCAATCATGGTCCTTTGTTCCACTGGGCTTATCTCCAACGGGCTGGGTAAATCGGTTGGATGCAGATTGTTTCTTTCGGTGAGGCTTCTTCGCAACTGGCTCCGCCGAAACGTCTTCCAAGGCAATGCCAGCTTGATATTGGCGATTGTTGTCTCTATCTTCTCTCAGCATCTCTTGATATTCGAGTAGTTTGTCGTACATCTCCCTCTTGCGCTTCTTCTTGTGTTCAACCTTCTTTATCTTGACTGCCTCATCATCCCGTATCTTCTGGAGACGATGTAGGAAATACTGCGTCCCTTCTTCAACATCCATTCCTAATTTGTCGAACAGTTTCTTGGAAAAGACATCATATCCAAGCAAGTGGACCCCAATTGCCAAAGCAACCCGATTCCTCAGCGATACTGAACCACAGTAAGTTCTGTTCTTTGGAGCATAGTGGGCTATGAGGTTGTTGAGAGACTCGTTGACTTGGGTATCTCCGCCATGCCCAACATCTTAAAGCTTGATAGGTGAAGTGAAATTCTTCATTATATCAACTAGACAAAGATATAAGTCTTTGTGCCTCTCTTTGTCTCTGTAAACTTTGTTGGAACTTTTTCGCTCTTCTTCGGACTCCTTCTTTCGTTGACACCAATCCCTGCAATCGGCATGTTCATCGAAGAGGTGCTCAAGCACTGCCTTGCCAGCACTTGGCCAATCTGACTGTGGCATATCCTTCAGCTGAGGGCACATATAGGAGAATCCCATTGATGTCCTCAGTATGTCTCCCTCTGTTATAAAACCTTCCTTTTTCCTCTTCTTCAGTTTGTACAGGTGCGTCTTCAACGTCTTCTTCCTGTGTGCCGGATCAGCAGCAAAGATTGGCTCTGGAATGTAGCCCGGCAATTCTCCTCCCTTTCTTGTGACCGGCACCAGTTTCCCTCTATAATCCTCGCGGTATCCAAGAATGGGCAGATTCGTGAGGTTGTAGAAAGACTTGTAGTCTGCATTAGACCACTTACAATTGGCTTTCATTGGGGTAAATAACGAGATTTTATTTTAAAGGCTACACCTCGTCAGACGATCCGCTGAACGGTGCCGTGACGAACCCATATACCTCAGGCGCACGAGGGCGCCCACTTAGGATGGGCCTAGTGTAAGCCCCCCACCGGAGAAATTGAACAAAACTCCGGAGGGTGCTGTACGACTAACTATCTAGGCTAGGCTAAATCGCCCGCTATTGCTATGGGAATCCCACATCGGCGCATAGTTACCCTGGACTGATTGGGAAGGCTGCTCGCGTGCATGCTCGTCCCTCATTGCTTTGGCAACAACTGGGAGCCAATTGGCCAGCCATGCCTTGATATCCCCTGGCCCTTTGGCCATCTGTTCCTCCAGGGGTCGCTTGAAGATGGTATCAAGGAGATGCTCTGGGAGCAGGTCCGCTTTTCCATACAGGAGCTCAACCTCTCGTTGGAGCTGTTCGTGTTTCTTGCGCCATTTCTGTTCCTGATCCCGGCCGTGCCTGGCGGCATTGCGGTCTTCCCAGAGATTCCACCACTGCTGGATCAGAACAGAAGCCAGATTGGTGACCCAAAGCTGCCCGGTCTTGGTGGTCTCCTGGGAGCCGACCCGGTGCAAATAGGCATCTTGGTGCTTGGCCCAATGCTTGGACAACCGTCCTCTCAGGAAGTTATCCCAACCAATGAGATTTTGAGTGTCAACAAGGTCCCTATACCGGTCTGGGTAGTGCCACGGGTGTAGGAATCGATCTTCAAAGTGATATTGAAGCCCATCAAGAACAATTTCCAGGAGGAAGGGGTCTGTGGAGTCCTTTCGCAACTTTGTACTGATCGCTCGTTGCATGGTCCCTCGCCACAAATCCACGTGAACATGTGGGCATCTGTAAACATGGGTCTCAGTCTCGTGATCACCGCCGCAACGGGGACAGTGGTGATCATACTTGGGGTCGTCCCGGTGTATTCGTTTCCCAACTGGCAACAATTGGAATAGAAACTTCACAATTGTCGGTTTGTGGATTTCATGACGGTTGACAGCACGACCATGGGCTGTCCAATCAACCAGTGCAGGGGTGTCCTCGTCCCAATCTGGATTCAGTTTGACAATGTGGTCGAACAATGGCTGGTCGTTCCTGAAATGCCGCAGTGTTCTGGGAAGCTTGTATGTGCATGTTCCCTTGGGAAGGTGCAGCTGGGCCAAGTTGGCCGGAAATCGGAGTACCTTGGAGTGATCCTGTTTGATGTGTCTGTTCATGTAGCTGCCTGCCAGTTTGCCAGCTCGGCAGTTCAGTTGAGCCTTCAAAGGTAGTGTTTCAATGGCCTTGTGCTTATCCTGGTGTGATTTGATGTGCTCCATCTTGGGCACTGTGACGGCAGCCCGAAACGAATCCTCGATCTGCTGCAAGACATCCCAGTCGGAGTCCAAGGAATCATTGGGGTACCAGCCCTCGTAATCCAGACAGCCAGCACACTTGTTGGTAACGGATTCATTGTTGCACAGGTGTACATAATTCTTCATGCTGGTTCGGTCGTAGAACTCCAGCAATCTCCGCAGAAGGTAAGTAGGGGATAGAATGCCATAAGCCTCCGCCCTGTAGGATGTCGGAACCATACCAAAAACGGGACCAGAGCACCGAAGCACAATCTGACCGCGATTGTCTGCCAGAACCCAAGCAAAACTTGCCTTACCGGCGTCAATGTCTGCAGCCCCATCACTCGCCACCCAGAAGGGCATGGCTGTGACAATCTGCAGGACTGAGTAGGCGTCCACCATCCATTCAAGCTCTTCATAGAGAGCTGTCTCCCAAGGCTCCAAAGTGGCAAGGAAATCCTCAAATGTTGTTGGTGTGGGTGGTAGTGGACGAGCAGGAATGCCTGCTGTGAAACCACTACCAACGACCACTGTCTCACGCTTGTTGAAGAGGGTCAAATCCAGGACTCGCCGCTTTCCAGAGTCTGGCTGAACAGAGGTGCAAGATCGGGGGAAGTAGGGATCCAGTGGCACCGAGTTGTGTAGGATGCTGGTGTCCAGGTAGGTCTCATCTCCGAACTCCCAGCGATGAACTGTACGTTCCTTGTTCGGGACTGGATGTTGGAACATCCAGAATTCGGACTCCTCATTATCGACTTGTTGATAGACGACGTTAGAATCGACCTCATAGAAGAACCTGTGTCGCATGCGGAGCTTGTCAGCAGAGACGAGCCACCTCCCCAGGGGTACATCCAACGTCAGATTCGGAGCGAACAGGGATAACGCTTTCCTCCACAACCACCAAGTCCTGGGGTCTTTGGGTCGATCTTGGAACCTTTTGAAGTAGATGGTGCGAGGCATCAGAGGACTGGAAAAGCCATGCCAGAACTCCTCCCGGATACAATTGGCTTTCATTGTTGAGTCGTCATCCGTCAAAATCATGTGAGGTTCCACACGATACTGGTCATAGATGTATTCAACCATTTCGAGAAGCAACGCAGACTCCATGGAACCGGAATACCCAACATGGTTCATCTGGCATTCATGATCCGGTGGTGGCTGGTCCTTAGCATTGTACAACTTACAGTATGCACAATATTTGCTCTTGATACATCACGCAACGGGCTTGCGAGTTACATACCCAACAAGGAACGCATGACCAGAATTGGAATCATACCGGCGACCACTCGATCTCTTCTGCCATCCCATATCCATCGATACTATGACTCGAGGATGTGGAAAGTCATGGGGCAGTTTCTTTTCCTCAGTTTTGATAAAGGAGAGCCACTTATCGTAGTCCCAGTCATCCGTACCAGCCATGGCAAGTTCCACTTCTCGCTGTAAGTTCAAATGAATGGCCTCCTCTGTGACTTCTCTGATCATGGGTGCAATGCTCTTCTCTATCCGGTGAAAAGAACCAATAACTTCTTGAAAGGATCAGGGTAGATCCACAAGAGATGAGGATGGCCACAGGGCCTCCTCTGCTTACAGAGTTTCCAGCTCCTGGAGCTGGTACCGATGTTATTCTATCACGATGCTGGGCAGCCTAGCGAATGCTATCAGCTTACCTCTCAATGCCACTGCTCAGCCTCAACAGGATAGGTATCTACTGCAAAGGAACAAGGGAGCTACAGGTCTATGGAGATGGTATTCAATTCATACATTCAATTCTTAGGACTATGAGCAAAAAGCATGCATCCAAATAATTGGGTGTTATGCAGGATTTTCACTCTGAGCCACACTGAGCTCCTGGATCCTCCTGAGGTCACCCGATTGAGTAGATGCTCGCCTCATGGCAGTCCTACACTACGTGATCAGATTCTCCTGTTGAATGGACTGTAAGAGCAGGCCACTCCTAGATATGTCGGTTGTTGGCGGGCCAAAGAGGATGAGACTTAGTGCGCTGTCTGCCCAACAAGGCGCCCCTCGTTTGCCCTCGCGCAATCTACATGAGATAACAACGTTGGGTGTTCCAGTGCAAGGCCCCACATAAATGTTCGGAGACAATGGGTCTGTTTGCACAAGCTCGACACCGCCCCACTCCCCGCTCAAAAAAAGGCATCACGCACTGGCCTACCATTTTGTTAGGGAAAGCATTGCAGCAGGGACCATCTCCTTCCATCACTTGCCAGGAGAAATCAACCCAGCTGACATTCTCACGAAGCACTGGAGTTATTCTAAGATTTGGCCAATGCTCCGAGCAGTGATTTTCTGGAAAGGGAATACCCTGGACACCCTCACCCCGGATGAACCCGATGGAGGGGAGCGATAAAATGTGGGTTGGATCCATGGGATCAACGTGTTGAGTGTGAGAACAAACTGTCTGCCTTATGGTACTGGTACCCACATGTATGTGGAACAGCAAAGATATAGAGAATCTTGGTCTGGTACTGGTGAGACACAGGCCATACATATTGGAACCAGGGAAGCCCCATATGGTCCCATATGAAGGTTTTGTACCACTGTAACACCCCAGATG
>CAICTM010001929.1:3487-20656 GCA_903772945.1 Seminavis robusta
CCCTTTCCCAACATCCCATTCACCACGAACGCGTGACGATCAAGTTCAAGGTGGCGAAACTCGCGCGATTCCACCTGAGAAGTCACACACTCCTGGGAGAAGCTTCCATCAAAGCCATTGGAAACAACGCGAAGAACGGGTTCGCGAGTGCACTACTCCACCGAAGCATGGAACGACAAGTGGAACGAACCAACTGGACTGCCCATGGCCGGGCATTTAGAAGCAGCCCCCTTGGCACACAACGTTGGTAACCAAACACGCCTCGGACACTGCGGGGTCGGATGGATGCAACTTCGAAGAAGTGGCAAGACCACAGCAACTGTCCGTGATGCGGCCTCGAAGATGAAGACACCCTCCACGTGCTATCTGTGACTCCACCACTGCTACAGCGAATGGAAGAAGCAAATGACGGAGCCGAACAAGTGGATGAAGAAGCGGCACACCCACCCCAGACTCCGACACAGATTCTCCTCCACCTCAACGGTGGCACCAAGGAGACACCACTCCCCCAACACCCGATTGCCGACCCCATCCGCCAAGCCATCGCCGACCAACAAACCTTGGCTGTGGAACTTGTTACTTGGCAGGGTCTCCAATCCTTCCAACACATCCAACACACCACCTGCAACGACTAAGAAGAAGGAGATGGCCTTGGCTTGGACCAGCGCCTTATCAAACAGATCTGGAGCTACACTTCAATCTTTGGACCAACCAAAAATCCTCATGGCAATACCCTAACTCCCACCCAACATATCCAACTGGACACTCTAAGCGCAACGGGTAGCCAAGGGCTCCACTCAGTGGAAGGACACTGAGAGGCCAGATCGTGTCTCCCAACCCCATCCTGAAATATCCCAAGACGACCACGAAGATGTAGCCACGGATACAATCTATAGCAGCACGCCAGCTATGATGATGGGATCCACTGCAGCTCAACTGTTCATTGGCAGAACTTCCCATTATAGGACACTTCGCCCTGCTGGAAGCTCTGATGCCAGTTATATAAGGAACCTGATGGATGAAATCAGAAAGCTTGGTGCCATGAACAGGATATGGTCTGACAATGCTAATGCTCAGTGCAATCAGAGGGTCAAGGATATCTACAGGACCTTTTGCATAGATGACTGGCACTCTGAGGCCTACAAGGGAAACCAAAACTTTGCTGAGCTGGGCTGGAGGGATACGAAAGCGAAGATTCAAATGGTACTGGACACCCGGGAGATCCCTCTGAGTGCTGGCTCCTGTGTGGACAATTCATGTCCGCCCTGCAAGAACCACCTTGCCCTGGAATGTCTTGGTTGGCGCACACCTTTTGATGGTTGTTCGTTTCACACCGGTATCTCAGCCCTTATTCAGTTTGAGTTCTAGACCTTATTACCAGAAGTACGGTGGCTCATTTCCAGAAGATTCCGTTGAGGCCATGGGTCGGTTTGTCGGTGTAGAGGAGGATGTGGGTCATGGATGACTTACAAGATATTGACGGAGTCAGGCAAGATCATATGCAGAGCTGTGGCCAGGACGGCAAGAAAGGGAGCAGAGTTCAGCAATTGGAAAGCGGATGAGCAGGCACCCAAGTTGGCACCTAAACCCAAGCCACTCCCAGAACAGAAGTCTCCAAGAGATGAAGCTGACCTTGTAGTCGGGGCCATCCTGGAGTCTGATGCGTTTGAGGATGGCATTGAGCTTGATGAGACAGCAGAGAATGGGGAGTTCTACAGCTCCATAAGGAAGGACATCAAGTCTAATCTCTGGGATAAGGATATTTTGAATAGTGGTAGCCTACCCACAGTGGACATCACCAGCCTTCTCAGTAGAACCTTCATTACCAATCCCAATGATGTGGGTGAGCAGTCCAGGGCTACAATTATCTCAGCTGAACCTACTGGGGAGACGAATGCTGATGGCTCTGAGGCAGTCTACAAATTTAGATGCAAACATGGAGATGAATTCTTTGAGGAAATCCTGGCCTATTCCAAGATGTTGGAGTGGTGTGACAGGGACCTAGCTAGACAAGGATGACATGTTCCGCATTGATGCTGTCATCAACCACCGTCCCTCCAAGACCAAGTCCAAGTACGAGGTGCTAGTTCAATGGGCTACGGGCGAGGCATCTTGGGAAGATATGGGGAGCATTTTCAATGATGACCCTGTATCAGTTTCCATCTACGCATTAAAGAACGACCTACTCAAGGTCGATGGGTGGAAACAGTGCAAACCGTACACCAAGAATGCCAAGGTGTTTGCACGCATGGTGCACCAAGCAAAGCTGAAAAGCTTCCGTACCAGACCCATTTACCAATACGGCTTCCAGGTCCCAAGGAACCACGCCGAAGCTGTTTTCATCGACGA
Organism: Seminavis robusta; assembly: GCA_903772945.1. Lineage (NCBI taxonomy): Eukaryota > Bacillariophyta > Bacillariophyceae > Naviculales > Naviculaceae > Seminavis > Seminavis robusta. The sequence goes on from CAICTM010001929.1 coordinate 5,837, forward strand.
GAAGAATGGCAACAGCAAATGGCAGGATGCAGAGAGACTGGAGATTGCCCAATTGATGGAATACGACACCTTCGAGTCACTGGGAAAGGGCACTCCAGTTCCAACAGGATACCAGAAGATACCATGTCACATGGTCTATGCCGTCAAACATGATGGGCGGCATAAGGCACGATTTGTGGCAGGAGGCCACAGGACAGAAACACCGGTAGATCCAACCTACTCAGGTGTCGTGTCCTTACAGGGCATCCGTCTGGTTACATTCCTGGCAGAACTCAACGACCTGGAACTTTGGGCCACAGACATTGGCAGTGCATACTTGGAAAGCTACACAACAGAAAAGGTATGCTTTATTGCTGGTGGGGAATTTGGAGATATGGCTGGTCATACCATGAAAATGATAAAAGCCCAATATGGTCTCAAATCATCAGGGAAATGCTGGCATGACAAACTCTTTGATGTACTCCATGGGTTTGGTTTCAGGCCTTCCAAGGCTGAACCCGACATCTGGATGCGGGACTGTGGTGACCATTATGAATACATCGGTTGTTATGTTGATGACTTGCTGATTGCCTCCAAGCAACCTCAGGTCATCATTGACTTGCTACAGGCTCCACCCCATAAGTTCAAACTCAAGGGAACCGGACCCATAACCTTCCATCTGGGTTGTGACTTTGTGAGGGACAGTAATGGCACCATGTCAATGACACAAAGAAATACATCAACCGTGTCAAGGCTCAGTATGTGGCCCTGTTTGGGGAGAATCCATCCATAAGGTCACCAGTCCAGTGAGAAGAAGACCACCCAGAGCTTGATACTTCCCCTTTGGACGATGATGGGATCTCAAAATACCAGTCCCTGATTGGAGCTTACAATGGGCAATCTCTTTTGGAAGGTTTGATATTGAGTCTCTGTCATGTCAATGTCATCCTTCAGGGTGGCACCCAGAGTGGGGCACTGGAAGAGATCAAGAGGATTGCTGGTTCTTGGTCAAGATGATAGTACAATCAGGCCGCAGAGAGCCGACTATTCCCAACTGGAACACCGTACCTATGACTGGACAGGACAGTCTATGGGGAGGCACAGGAGGAGCTCCCAACAGATGCCCCACAGACAAAGGGCAAGCCTGTAGTGTTGATGACATATGTCGATGCGAACCTTTACCATGACTGGGTCAATGGCAAGGCTGTCACTGGTGTGCTACACTATGTGAACCAAACCCCGTTTGAGTGGTACTGCAAGAAGCAACCACTGTAGGGCAGCCATACGGTCTGAGTTGTGCTGCTAGAGTTGCCACCCAGCAAGCCATGGCTGCACAGATCACATTCAGGTGCCTTGGTGTGGAGGTAGAGGGGCCAACATACATGTTCGGCGACAATGGGTCTGTGGTGACAAGTTCCACCCAACCCCATTCACCCCTCAAGAAGAGACACATGCCCTCTCCTACCACTTCGTCAGAGAAGCCGTAGCCGCAAGGATCATTTCATTTCACCACTTACCAGGAGCGATCAATCCCCGCACACATCCTGACGAAACACTGGGGTTACTCCCAGATATGGCCCATCTTGAAGGCAGTTCTGTTCTGGCAAGGAGACACAGCTGATCTCTTGGACACCACCATGGACAATCACATGGTGGGGAGCGATGAGTGGAAACCCACGTGAATTCCCATAGGGTGCGAAGCAGCTGTGCAGGTTTAGCCATGTGGAAAGATCGCTGTGACATGTGTATACTCCAACAGTACGTGAGCAGTATCACCATCTGGCAATCCAGAAAGAGCTGAGGAACTCTATATCACCAAGGATGATGCAGTTCTTCAGCCAAGACCAATATAGAAAGTTAGCTTATCAGTACCAGCCAAATGAGATGCAAGAGAGTCAAAGCTGCATGGCTGAGTGCTGTCGAGGATTTTATGTTTAGTTGATCTTAGCATAGTTTAAAGTAATGAAAGAAGTTTGACCAGAAAACCCTGATAAGCACACAGAGAGCCTTGCAGTTGATCCGATCCTGTGTGGCCAGTGCTTGGGTAAGCATTGATAGCTCAACCATTACTTCCCAGGAGATTGAATAGCAGAGGTAGCCAGCTTTGGAGCTGGCTCCATTCCAGTGCCAGAGGAGTGAGACTCCAACAGAGTCTCCACTCCAGCTCTTGTGTTCCTACCATTGAGTCTATTTGTGGAGATTCATAGATCATCCGAGGAATCCAAATTAAGGGGAGATCCATGAGAGACATCGAAACTTGGAATGATATTTGCTGGATCCCATTGACTGTTTCTTTTCTTTGCTTCCTGGTGGTGTTTCTTTGCACAGAACCTTTTCAAAAACTGCGAGAGTTTGTTTCTTCGTTCGAGCTGGACAAATCATCGCTGTCATCGCTATCTCCCCTCTTGAGAAGCCACCTACAAGTTGTTTCGTATGCTTCTCCACCATGGCAGGATTGGATCCTTGAGCAGGTACCTTTTCATAAACAGCTTCATGGTGCTTCTGCATCATCTTCGTGACACTCTTACTAAGTGTGGCTTCTTTCTCTGCTGTTGTGTGCTTTCCTTGTGTGCGATGAATCTCACTGTTCATTGCCACTGTGATGCAGGGCTTTAGGTGGCAGGAGGAGCAATGTGGGGTCGCTTTTGCAACAGCCCCCCTTTTGGACCATATCCTGGGGACGGTATACAAACCTCGCCTCTGAAGCTTCCCACTCAGATGACTCGTGTGGGTATCCCTGGGAGGTGAACTTGCCACTCCATCGGCCATTCTTGAGTCTCTTGGTCTCTCTGCAAGTGAACTTCGCGGCCCGTTTGTCTTTCCAGTTTGCCTTTGGTTTGTAACTTGGTGCTCTTTTCTCTTGAGCTTTTCGGGGCCTGTCTATAGTACTGCCTGCTGTTTTGCCACTCTTTGGCTTGGGAAGACATGCCAATCTTGTCCAGGAAGTGGATTCGACAGAAGAAAGTGTCTGGGGGGGTGACATGGGGGTGGTCTTTAGATTCTTTGTGGCCCATCTGCTTCCTCTGTTTGGACATATTCATCTTCTCTCCAAAGCAAGTCCGCAGAAGTCTGTGTCCTCTACACATAGTGGGCATCCCAAAAATAGAACTTTCTGGGCAGCCAAAACTGCCTCACCATCCACTGCGTAACTGTCGAGATATGAACCTGGAAGGGGCATTTTTATACTACCTTGGATCTTCTTCGATATTTGGAATTGTTGCTTTCCCAAACTCGGATTTCATTGCATGGTGTTAATTTGAATGTAATGTCTGTTGTGCATATTGCTAATGTGATGAAATACTACTTGAATAGAGGGATCTCGTAGAGGTAGCTACCACCCAACGAATCAGCTGCAACTATTCAAGACGAGTGCAAGGTAAATGCAAAGTTCGCTCTTAGTAATTCATAATCTGTGTTGTGAACTTTGATTGATGCGATCAGTAAAGCTAGTTCGTAGTGTGTTAGATCAATGCATCGTGGTAGTTGATTTGTTCATACGGAAGTCAACGTGTATCTGCGGGAAACGGTTCGTTGGCAGGATGCTTTACTCCTGTCGAATACTCCATTTACCGTGTCCTTTGGTTTCGTTGAGAACGTGTACTTGCCAGCGTTCTGTTCCATCGTGTTGACACATAAAGCATGACTCAATGTACTCACTGATACTCTGAGTCGTGGGAGGAACTGTAACGCTTTCACTCCCCTCAGTGGCGACTGTCGACTCTGAGTGTTTCTTACCGCAATCCTTGGTATCTCCTGACCAAAACAGTAGTGCATTCAGCATAGGCCATACCGATGTATAGTCCCAGTGCTTGCTGAGGATATCTGCAGGGTTAGTAGATCCAGGGATATGATGAAATCTCAAAATACTTGCAAAAACAGCTTCCCTAGTACGGTGGTAGGAAAGCGCATTGTGTCTTTTGAGAATCTTTGAGTGTGGCATCGAGGCGGTGTTGACTACCATCTCGTTGTCTCCGAACATCATGGTCAGCGTGTCTACCAGTACTCCTAGGTACCTGAATGTGCTTCGTAGGTCAATGATCTGCTCAGTGGCGGTACGGGCTGCAACATATTCGGGTCCGAACGTTGCGGTCTTGACTGTTGACTGTAGCTTGCTGAACCAGTCAATGGGAGTCTTGTTCGCTAGGTGTAGAACTCCGGTATCTGACCGTCCACTGATGAGATCGTGATAGAGGTTCGCATCCACATATGTGGTGAGAATGACCCGTTTGCCTCGAGGTACCGGGACGTTGTGTGGTTGAACTTCTTTGGCACCATGGTAGCATGAGTACTCCCATTCGTACTCTTTCTTACAAATCGCTGAGTAATCCGGTTCCTCCTTTCAGATGCGGATGATGCCGTGTCGCATCTTGGAAAGGTACCCGCAGATTCTCTTGACTCGTTCTAAGTGACCCATTCTTGGTGCTGCCCGAAATCTGGACATCGTCATGGTGGCCGTGGCAATATCGAACGTTCCGATTTGGATTGCCCATTGTAGACTACCAATGAGAGATTGGTATATCTTCTGTGTGTCCATATCGAGTAGTTCTGTTGTGTCAGTCTCTGGATGATCTCCTTTGATGAGTGGAGATGAGGCTTGTTTGGGCATGTGTCCAAAGATCCGTTGGTAGTTGCTGAGTACCTTCTCAATGTATTTGCGAGGTGCGTAACTCAGTTCTCCGTTCTCATCGCGGAAGAAATCCCATCCTAAGTGCATCTAAGAAGCGCATTTTTAGGTAGCGCGAAAACGGGAGCACCCCTACCATACCATTCCACGTGTTTGGCATATAAAATCGTGATGTCGCTGGTTAAAGCTTTGGTAGTAATTCAGCAGTTTCGGAAGGTGAGGTCATCCAACCGGATCCGACGAGCTCCTGATTAGTAAGGTAGCATGCATGATAACATACAGCCACGACCTTGCCAACCCAGTTGTGCCCTTTCTGTTACTTAGGTATGCGTATGTATTTAGGAGGAAAACTACATACAGAATGCACCAGGACGAGTTTACGGATTGCTAAGTACAATCTCATTTTATAAGATCGAGCCACTCCAGAGCCCAGAAACTGTCAATTGGAACCTCAGAAGCCACATGTTTGACCGTGTCTAGTACGTTCTATATGCTAAAAAGTAACGTCTGTAAGCTACCAGTTGATTTGTACCTATCTACAAATGGTTTGGTATCGTTGTGAGTACTGTGATGATTGGTTTATGAACCAGAGAGCTCTATCAAGTCACATACAAGCCTATCAACCTTGTATTGAGGCACGGAACAGAGTGCTGGGCATTGACACTGGACTAACAAGAAGGAGTAGATCCAGGGCAAGGGCTGCAGATCTAGGTGCTACTGACACTGGGAGGCCCGCAAGGGCACCAACACCAACAACACAGTCGAAGTTGTCCAACGCATGTTTAGCAATCTTCATGGTGAAGAATAGGTTGAAGGTAGCTGAAAGCTATTGTGTTTGTTAACAAAATGCACTAAGCTAAAAGCTAGTGTAAGATCTTTTGAGTGTTTTGAGTTTGAGAGACTGAAAGTTATGAGAGAGATTAGAAAGCTATGAAAACTAATCAACGAGAGAGATCTTCCAGGCCATGGATACAGTTTACTCCCATGGGCAGTAACTTCTCAAAAAATGTGTTTCATTCTCGGTACATTATTGGCTTATAAGCTCAACTTTATCGATCCCCCATTGCCGAACAGCTCTGCAGTCTCTCGAGGTGGTGAATCTCGAGTTCGAGCAGTCAGAATCACCCAGCACTAATTCGCATGTACTGGTATGCATGCAGGTATTTATTTACGCTTTAGCGATCCAAGCGCTAGCCTTCTAGATCATCGGAAGGGTTCTTCGAGTACGTCAGTAGAGGTACGGAAGATTCGGGTTCTCATCGGAATCCGACTGTCCTCAGTGGAGGTACGTGTTAACTCGCTGATTACTCCCCCAGGAACCTCGCGGAATTCCTGGGACTATGTTGGAACGATCTTCGAGGGTTACTAGCGTACGGTGGTGAAGAGTGGTGTTCTTTAAGCGAATTGCAAGTACATATGCAGGATTCGGGCGAACTGACTGTCGAGTTACTAGTACGAAGTGGGAATACTAGCTTGTTCTTCTCTTAACTCACGAACTGAGGCATGTGGAGAGCCATTCTAAAGGTGTCTTAGACGTTGTCTAACTCGGAACATGTGGAAACTCTAGCTCTAGTAATGTACTAGTAGCATGGAAGTAGCGTGGAGAATCTCCACGCTAGCTAAATATCTATCAGCCAGCCTGTGTCGATTCCTAGTGTAACTTCATTGAGAACCCTGTCTCAAATGACTATTCACGAGAGACTCAGTCATGAGTCGAACTCAAACCCTATCTAGGATGGATGTCATTGATCTGTGGAATTCTTCCCTTGCAGTGGCACCGACCAGTCCACTACTTTCAATCCTGGCCAATTGATTTCTCAGGTACCGTTGCTACTACCGATACTGTCATTGGGAGCATTTCAACTCCAAATCTACCACTCTCTTCTGAGACGATAATTCATCATCCTTCCCACTGCCATTATATTTTGTCTCCACTACTACTACTATGACAGCAAATTCCTACACCACAGGCAGTCAATTTCTATTTTCCCAGGAGGTACTACCACAATTGATTGACAGCACTCCAACTCCACACCGGCCACTCCCTTCTTCAGTATCACCTTCCCAATACCTTCAAAAATCCCTTTCTACTGCTCACTACTGCACTACTGTTATGGCAAAGTCCCGTGTTAGCAATCAGGTCCATTTCGACTTCCTGGGGTCCTACTATCTCGTCTTTCCCCAGTCAGAATCATCAAGCATCATTTGCCAGTGCCATCAGATTCCTTTCTACCACTACTACCAGTAAGCTAATTTCCATGCACTTACAGAATTAGCTGCCAAGTTCTAATTCCCCAGGAGGTAGTCTTAGCCACCGACATTGGCAGCACTCCAATTCCAATTCCACTTTGGTCACTCCCTTCTGGAACCATCATCCAGTATCAATCCTCAATGAAAACCAAAATCCCATCTACGAAGTGGACTACTCTGGCAACGGCAAAACTCCAACAATCTCTCCAATGCAATCAAATCCTTTGGGATCCCCATTGTGCAAGGTCCCCTTTATAGGCCCATTTCCAAACACAGATGGATCCTGGTTAGACCATTCAATACCTGGGTACTCCAAATCACAAAACCCAAATGGTTGGCATCCAGAGTCGACTGAGTCAAATGTGTTTTAGCGACCATGTTGATCGATGTGGCTTACCCAAAGGGGGACTGTTTGTGTAGGCCCGACCCAAACCCATTTGACTCATTGGATCCAAATTTACTTAAGGAGAAGAATTGCCACATCAGCAATGACGTCATTCTAACATCACAATAGGAGCGTTGAGGTTCTCTTTCGCGAGCAAGCATAGCCTAGCAGCAAGGATGATCAACCTCCAACCATTTGGGTTTTGTGATTTGTGGTACCCAGGTATTGAATGGTCTTAGGGTCCGACCATGTTTGTCAATCAACTAATGCCCACATCTGTTTCGAGCAGCCTACTGTGCAGGGTCCCCTCTCTGGGAGATTTAGGGGGGGTCAGGCACCAGCGCGGGGGAGGGAAAAAGAAGAAGAAGAGGGAGAGGGTTAACCTTTGAATTCCTGATTCCGAATCGGGAGCCTGCAGGGCAAAGAAGAGACACGAAGTACATACAATAAAGAGGGGAAATGGCAATGACCTGGTCATCGGCCCCTCCTCCGTTAAATCTCCTACATCCGAAGAACAATGTATATGTCAGCAAATACGTCACAGGAATTCAAAAGAAATCTGCTCTTTTCCCATCCTTTGCTCCGACCAAACCCTCCCACTCCAACTTGACTGTCAGCGGCCGAGAAAAGAAAACCTTCCCAAGCTGGTGTGATTTCAATGAGGATGGCTTTCTGCTCTGAACCGGAGACGGTCGGATGAGTGAGGCTTGATACGGATCGATCGACGCCTGTCAAACTTGTTGAGAGGGATCCAATGTTTTGGCCCTACGACTTACTTGTAGAGAGGGATCCAACGCTTCGGTCGTGGTGAACGAAGGAACTCCTCCTCCTCCAATATTCATTATTTTGAGGAACTCCTCCTAGAAGAACACTAGCTAGCTAGTCAAATATTCATTATTTCGATATCTTTACTCTATCAAGATGATGTTATCTCCTCCTCTTTACAGCGGCTACTCCTTTTTCATGGCTGCTACTACTCCACCATGACGTGTTGTTGCTGCTGCTGTTGGTGGCTCCATGGTGCTCTCTTCTGCTGCTTAATGACTGTCGAGTGGCTGTCGAGTGTCATTGTGGATCGCGACGGAGCATGTCATTGTCGATCGATCGATCGTCCACGGAATCCATGTTTTGGTTTTGGGGAAAGAAGAAAACACGTAATTGATAGCTCAGTTGCCCCATAAATACTTATAAATGGTACGTTAAGTATTTTGAATATTTGCTGACGTATTTGCTGACATATTAGCTTGATTAGCCAATCAGATCACTGCCTTCTACCGCTTTTGGGCTGCTTCCTGGCCCATTTCAAAGCACAGTTGGATCCTGGTTGGGGTCCCCTTTCTGGGCCTATCATTGCTGGCTGGATGGATGTCAACTGTCTTCCACCATGCCCTATTCGGAGCCCCATCTTTGGGCCAAATTCCAACTCAACTGTGCCGGGTCCCATCTCTGGACCCCTTTCGGGCACAGCTGATACAGGTCGGGACCCCATCTCTGGGTCCCTTTCAGGACCACAAATTCTTTCGGATGCCGCCTCTAGCCCTTCAAGGGCTGATCAGATTAAGCTCCACCTCGAGCCTTCTACGGCCACACCAGCAAACGAAGCCCAAGGAGGAACCATCCTATCATTTGCATTTCACATCAATGTTAATCTCATGCAATCACATTGGGCACAGCCTACTGTGCAGGGTCCCCTTTCTGGGGCCCTTTCTGGCACAGGAACTGGCCCCCTTGCTGGACCATCCAGTCATCTGAGAACTCTTTTCTTATTTGGAGTGATTTGCCTTTTCTTGGTCTCCATTCTCATTTTATTGATCAGGGGCCCTTTTTGCCTCCCCCTTTGGACCATTTGTCTTGATCTTTATGGCTGACTTCATCCTCTTGGTTTTCTTATTTTGTACTGCCACTAACTACCTTTTTGGTTGCATCTTTGCATTCTCAAGGCAGCCCTCCACCAATATTTTCATTTTTGAATGTATCTATGGCTATCAGTGAAGTGTTGCACTGACTCTATCCAAGCTTCTTCCATTTCCCCCCTTTTTTCTGTCTCTTGCTGCTTTTTCTTTCTCCTCGTTTCTCTGGGCCTCGGTTTGGACCACCTCTGTTTTCCCCTTTGTGTGGTGGCCCATGCCTGGGTGGTGGTCAGGGGAGTCCATTCCCAGACTCAATCACGAGTCTGTGTCATGTCTCTCCTGGGGCTCTGTTCTGCTCAGCTCAAGCGTTGGTGGCTCTCCCCTGAGAGACAGCCAACAACCAACCAGCTTAGTGCCAGACACATGTTTGCACACTTCCGACCAAAGAAGGTAGGAGTCCGTCGCCCGAAGCGATTCTGCTGCCGGTGAGGGCAATACGGCACCTCTCTGTGAGATCTACCCTCGCTTCGGCTTGGGGGATTGCCCAAGGCGATCTTTGTGCTGTGATGATCCACCGGAATTTCCGGCCGACTACCAACCCTTCAAGGCAGACTGGAACATCTATGTACGCACCCTCATATTGCATGAAGAACGCCACCCACTCAACCTACACACGAGTCGTCCTCAGGGGAGCCGCCCGCATCCCATGCCAAAGTACTTTCATGGGGCCGACCAGAGTTGTCTCATCTACTCCACCATGCAGCCAATGCCTTGCGCAAATTGCAAAGAACGTTGACACCACATGGCTGGCCTCATGTCACTGGCGCACAATGACTGGCCCATCCACCCGATTACGACATTCTCCAGTCGTATGCTTCTCTCGCCGATGGATTCCTTCCTGCCAATGTGCAGGAACAGCTGCAAACCTTTACACAATCCCATCAATTCCAAATGCTGCGACAAGCGCAGCAAGCAATCCAGCCAGAATATCAACGTTCCGGTGGGAAAACCCACGATTTTGTGCCCTACGTAGAAGAGGAACTATAAATCCAGATTGATGAGCTTGTATTGCTACGGTAGCTCCCCCGTAGTTAGCACCTGTAGCTTCATCAATGGCTGCATCCACAAAGAATACATACCTTCACAGAAGCCCCCGTCTTCATCAATTGTTGGAGCGTAAATCAAAACAGTGACATCCACCCAGTACCGGTACAGCGTACGGTACCGGCAGAGCCCCGCCCGCACCTCAATCGTCGCTCGCGCAAAGAAGATGCGGTTAGCATTCATGACAGGAGTTGCTGTGTGATGCTCAAGGTTCACGGTTTGGCGTGCTGAGTACGCGGTTGCCCGTACCGGTAGGTTTGGTGAATGCCTCGTCCCCTTTGTTTTAGCTGTGCATTCTAATACAGCGAAGACCTACTTCTCCTCATCAATGGCCACAACTGTCCAAATAATTGATCCAAGGGGAATTTAGTGTTGGTTGATTCAGGGATGGAACTGACACAGGGCAGTTCTAGCTAGCTAGCCAGGCTCGACGAACCTAAAAGGAGCAAAAGGTGCTTCATAATGACCAGTGTTCGAACCCCGTGTTCTCATACATGTACTCATCATGACATTGTGTTCTACCGTACCGAAAGAGGATTCGTCCTGTATCAATCAGATAAAAGCTATTAGTACTAAGTAGTACGTACTACATGTACATGTACATAACGCTTACATAATACATAATTCTGTCAACATCTGTTTGTTTTTGCCAGCAATGAGGCCTTCTTCTTTGGTTGTGTCAGTGCGTCAATGCGTTAAATCAACCTTTCTTGATGGTTTGTTCTGTGGAATAGGGGCTCTTTTTCCGATCGTAGATGCAGGAATTAAGCTGCTTCCATTCCGTAGCCGGCACCATGCCTGCCCAGTCCTGTCCTCGCTGCCCACTGCCCGGGCACTGGGCCCAAAAGCTGCCCAAACTACAGTGTCCCGTGTCACCGGTAAAGTAGCTACAGGAGCTCTGCTACAGGTGCCAGGTACGCCAAGTACTTGATGAGGTAGTCTTGCTTTGAGCTCTCTTTTCCCCTGGCTAGCTAGCTTGCTCTTCCATAAGCGCGAACTGGACTTCTCCGGAACTGCCTTCATCGATCACAAAAAAAGAACTCACGGAACTCCTATTGCCTCTTTTTGATACGGCCGCAACTGTCCAACTCTGCCCAGAAGATCACCAGTACCGAAAGCAAACTGGCAACAACCGTGCGTGCGATGGGAAAATACATGATAGCTACATGATTGGGTACTGAGTAGTCAATGCTTTCTCTACTACGCTGGTATTGTACTCCTGAGTGAAGGGGGATGGGCAAATCTTGCTATAGCGCGGTAGTGTACTCAACAGGAGTGGCGAATGTAAGAAAAAGGAGCAAAAATAGATTTTTGCAGGAAACAAGATTCAATTGGATTAGATTGCATTGGATTAGATTGAATTGGATTGAATTGGATTCAGAATAGTACTGTAATTTGTATAGTAAACTGGAATTCAATGCAATGCAATCCAATTCAATCCAATCCAATCTAATCCAATAGAAAAATTGCATCCAAAAACAAATATTCGCTTTTTCACAGACAATTTTACAAAAAACACTATCAAATACAATGCAGGGCTATGGGCAAGTTTGCTCATCCCCCTGAGTGGAGTCCACATGTTACAGGCAGCCAGTACGCTGTACCGAAAATGACCTGTGGTAGCGATTTATGACTATCCAGTTACCAGATTACTAAAATCAACCACAACAACCAAGTAGTAACACACAACACTATAGCAACCTCTTTATCAACACCACCATCAGCCTTTTTCGGCTTATCAGGCGTGGAAACTACACGATCGATAGAAGAACAAGCAAGCGATCGGTCGTTCGACAAGTACAAGAGGAGCCTGTTAACCAAACGGTTCATCCGTTCGTTCGTTCGAACGCCATTGCCGACGATTGGAAGATACCGTCCGAAGCAACGTTCGAAGCAACCATTGTCGCGATCGTTCGAGAAGAAGAAGAAGAGCTACCGTTCGTCCGTTCGAACGAACGAACGAACGCCATTGTCGAAGCTACCTTTTGGCGAAGATACCGTTCGAAGCTACCGTTCGAACGACGACGAGAAGAAGACGACGACGCTACGGTCATATCCCATTGTCGTTCGTTTGTCGTGATCAAGAAGAAGAGATAAGAAGACCGATCGTTGCGAGCGACAAAGAAGAAGAAGAAGGAGTCGTTCGTTCATTCGAAGCAGCGCCATTGTCGCCGATTCGAAGCTACCGATTCGGAGCTACCGTTCGAACACGACGAGAAGAAGAAGAGACCCTCATTGCCAACGATTGGCAGAGGACCAAGAGAAGAAGAGAAGAAAGACCTCCAAGCGGCATAGCAACAGAAGACCTCTCAAGAAGAAGGGGCTCTCTCAAGTGGAGCGAGAGATAGAGACTTCCAAGTGGGAAGCAGAGGTTTGGACTTGGAATATTGATCCCTCCAGTCTGGATCAATTCCTGCCTCATTGTCACCAAAGAAATCGATTGAGCCAAAGGAGAGGGGACGCCTGATCCAAGAGTTTTGGCCTAGACTGCCACAGACTGGGTGTGCAGAGCTCATTCCGTGGAATACAGCCTTACTTGTCTGGGTGTGTACAGTTTGCTGTTGGAATAGGAGCAGAGAAGAAGACCCAACAACTGTTGCTCATCCAAGTGATACCGCAAGAGAAGAAGTAATTGGAGGCGAATATGGCAGGCAATCTTGCAGCCATGAACAACTATCTACAGAATACCATCGGTATTGCCGAATTAGCCACGAGGACAGCATTGAATGATCAAGGATTGGATGCCTTCGTCTCACTCGATACCTTTACCGATGCTGATATCAAGAGCATCTGCGAGAACGTGAGGAAACCAGGTGGTACCATTCCCAATCCAGCCATTGCGGCTGCAGCCACTGCCGAAGCTGCCGCAGCAGTTCAGCCCAGAGAAGTTCCCAACCGTGGACGACAGCTGGGATTTGTCTTTGAGAAGCGACTCAGACAACTACGGTTCTACAAGTTTCACATGACACGAATCCAGCGTGAGTTCACTCCCAACCAAGCCAGTTTGGCGAGATTGAATAGAGTTTGGGCTTTATACGAGTCCGAACGAGAAGAGATTGATGTTGCGGATCCTCCCCAACTCTTGAAGGTCGAAGATGTCCGACGAGTTCTGGAGTCTATTGACAATGTTCTGAATGTCAAGCGAGGCGTTTGCGGTGCCCCTCTGGCTTATGTTACGAGATCCAAAGTCACTTTGCCAGGAGCACTTGATACCGACACCGCAGATGAGGCTGACCAAGGTTTTGGCCTTCCATCTCATCCTGAAGAATTGGTCAGAAGAACAAGACATACTGGTCCTCATTTCGTACAAGACATTCAGGCTGTTTGGGCCATCATTCTGTCGGTTACTCACGGTGGACCTGTTTGGACATGGGTCCAACGTTGTGCAGCGCAACAGAACGGTCGAGCAGCTTACTTGGCCATGAAGGTTAACTATCTTGGTGATTCGTTCCAGGCTCGTAACAAGGCATTCGCGGATAGAGCCATTGAAACTACTTTCTTTGATGGGAAGTCCCGCAACGTCACTTTTGAGCGCTACTGTGAAAGGCTTACAAAGGCCTTCACCGATCTGGAAACCGCTGGTGAAACCTTTACCGAGAGCCGCAAGATTCGCAAGCTTCTTTCCGGCATTACAGACCCAAACCTCATGACCGCCAAGTCCGTCATTCAAGCAACTCCGCATCTACGCGAGGGTTTCCAGGAGGCTATGAACTACTTAGCCGAGCAACTTGATGTCGCGGAACCCACTCGACCCACAAGAAATATCTCATCTATGTCTGGCCGTGGTCGAGGGTGGTGGAGGAGGACGTGGGCGTGGCGGTGGTAGATCCAAAGGCCGAGGCTATGGAAGAGGCCGAGGCAGGGGACGAGTCCGTGGTAGAGGCCATGAAGGCCGGGGTTTTGACCCCAATAACCCAGGGAGATATTACCATCCCGATGAGTGGGCTCAGCTCACATCGGCGCAGTAGCAACAGGCTAGGGACGCCCGCGATGGTGACAAGCGTAAGATTGCCGAGCTGCAGATACAGTTGTCAGATACCCATTCCCAAGTCTCGGAATTGCGAGCCGAGAAGCGATCCCGGTCTGATGTTCCTGGTGGATATAGCGTAGGCAATGCCATGAATCGGCGAGAATGAGTCTCTGCCGTTCGCTCTCTGCGATCCGTTGCTACTTATTTGCCATCATCTCGGATTGAGCTTGACAGCAATGCCGATACATGTTCCTTGGGGGAAAGTGCTTACGTGGTACACTGACACGGGAGAGATTATATCCGTCGAAGGGTTTTCAACTGATCTGGAACGATACACGAAGTACCATTGTAACTGTGGTTGTGGCTTATGACGACCCACTCACATCTCAAATTTATATTTTATTCTTTCATCAATCTTTGATTATCAAGTCATTACAGAAAAATCTCATTTGTCCAGCTCAGCTGCGACTTCACCAGTTAGTTGTCAATGATGTGCCACTGTTGCACCTACGGTTTGAAGACAGAGACAATGAATGCCCACTCCGATCGAATTTTTGGTGGTGACCTCGAAGTCACTCAAGCTGGAGGTGTTATCTCATCTTCCAGGTCGGAAGCCACTGTCAATCGAAAGTCAATTTCCAGACACTGTCGTTCGACG
>CAICTM010001930.1:0-20650 GCA_903772945.1 Seminavis robusta
AGCACCACCGTGAAGACTACACGATGGTTCCAAGCTTGCTCTACGCAATCAACTCCATCATCTCCACTCAACGAAAGTTTTTCGCTACGAGGACGACATCACTGGGAGAGGGTTTCGATGGGATCCATTTGTGTCAACAGCAGAAAAGTTACCACTCGATACGGCAAGCGATGAAAGTATCGATCCACTACTCATCACGATGTCCCACCGAGAGTTCGCGTTGGGACACATCGAAAGAACTCTCGGTTGGCCCGCTCACATCGGCCACAAAATTATTTATGGCGGATTTCAGCGAAGAGGCCACCGTTGACACGGCACGACGGGCATCCCATGTTATTTAAAAGAACACCACTCACGCGCGTCAACCGCGCTGGCCGGTGGCCCCAGACACATCAATCCTACGGTCACACAAAGTGCCGGTCCTCACTTTACTAAAAACGGACCAATACAACTGCAATCGAACTCCACAACACCAACACCTAGTCCACCATGAGCGACTCAGGAGACATAGTACGATACCTGTGACGACTTGAGAACTACTCACCGAACAGGCTCCAAGAAATCTCAGACTCGGTACACTCGTGCAAGACAGACCTGGGTTCCTCACGGCACGAGTTGACCAAGTTAGAGCTGGAAGACCAAACTCCGGGCGGCAACACCCACTCCACACCACTCCGCAGCAACCAACACCGGCTCAGCCCCCCAAGAACCGTGCCTTCGTCAAAACCCATACCGCGAGTGGAAGAAAGGTGACCGCATCATCATCCCCGCAACGACAAGTACAACGGACGGGAGGGTACCATCCAAGGAGCCGCCCTGGCAGATGGCCTTCTGGGACATCAAGCTGGACCCCAAGGTTCCTGGCGGGTATCAAATCACGTATACAAGACCGACACCGGCTTGCCTTGATGAAAGAGGTAACTCTACAGCCGGTCGGGACATAAAAAACGCAGCAAAACACAACAGCAGCAACAACAGCAACACGCAAAGCTCACCACCCCCCTGGCAGTCGGCGGCGTAATTGGCCGGCTTGGCCCGCCGACACGGGGGATTATATCTATGGTCAGTCAAGAGGGTCTGGCTCCGACGAGGGTAAATTGGATGGAAGTAGGGCTGTCTGTGATACATGAGCAGGCCTCTCTGGTATAACCAGGGCCATTGCCTTTGCTGGATCCTAGTTGGAGGGGAGGTTACAACCTCTATAGACCCATATTTACATGATCTTGCTATAGTTAGTAGCTCCACTTGACCTAAAAGTGGAATCGCCCACCTTCCCAGACAGGGAAGAAGAGATTCTACAGAACGGAGAGTATGAGTTAACAGGGAGCCGACCATAAGGGAGACTGACGGACAGGAATCCGGGAGAGCCACTCATCCAAGGATGAGGTGGTGGACCGAAGTGTCGGGTGCACAGGTGGTGTGCCTATGTGGTGTTGATGACTAGCTAGAAGGACTACTAATCGGGCGGCTACAAATCAGTTCACTTTTTCTGAACCAGAGTTGCAGCCGCCGACACCAATTTTCCTTTTTCCCTTCCCTCCCGCCCGGGTAAATTGGATGAAGTAGGTCTGTCTGTGATACATGCAGCAGGCCTCTCTGGTATAACCAGGGCCATTGCCTTTGCCTGGATCCTAGTCTGGAGGGGAGGTTTACAACCTCTATAGACCCATATTGACATGATCTTGCTATAGTCTAGTAGCTCCACTTGACCTAAAAGTGGAATCTCTACAGTGTAGGTCGACTTTGCGATTGACTGTCACTCATTCGATTGTGTTCTCTCCGATGAAGGTTCTCCATTCTTGGAAAACGCGAAAGAATTCAATCCTTCTGCAAATAAACCTTTAGAAGTCAACGCATACTACTACCAGATAGTAGTACTAGTATGCATAGCCAGCGCCGGCTCATATAGCTGCAGAGCTGCAGTTACATGGATTGGTGGCCCCATCAGTTCAGGATTATCTTCCATGGTTTGACACCGAGATTGGGGAGGCATTGATGTGTGAAGTCTCCTGTCATGTGCTGGTTTACTGCATCAGGGGTCCAACATTTTTCTTCTGAAGCAAAGCAACAACCTGTTTGATGTGTCTAAGGTTTCTTCTACTTTGATGAGTATTGAACAGTTCTTGGTTTCAATCATTACTTCTCAACAAATAAGTAAGCTCCGATAAAAATCAGTGACAAAGGCAAAGTTACTCCTGGGATGCAACACGCTATCCTACTGGCTAGTAGCATACTTATACCAGAGCAAGAGCCATTCAAGTTTTGAGACAACACAACAACACTAACTCAAGCCAGCTCTCAAGCCAGCTAGCTTACAATGCACTGTCATCAAGCGTGGCTCGTAGACACGCCTGGCTTTCAATGTCAATGCAATCCACAGTGACACCTGAGCCTTCTTCTGAGGTGCATGAACACGGCGTCCACACATGCTCTGTCCCCATTGCAGGTGGCTGTAGCACCAGATGGGAGTTCCACGAGGACAGCTTCTTTGCAAGCCCATCTGCCAACACAGTCCAAGTCATTCGGTTTCCAGACTGTGGTTCCCTTACAGGCCTGCGTGCTGCACTCAACTGTAGGGCATGCCATGATTGTTCCGCCCCGACATAGTCCATTCATTTGGCCTTCACAAAGAATGCTGTTAGCATTAGAATCGTAGGAGACATCAGTAAGGGCATTGATGTCCTCCTCCAAATAGGTTTCTCCCGTACACGTGGTCAAGCTGCAAGGGCAGCTTCCTTGGGGACCATCCAGGCAGGTCTCTCCATTGAAGAGGCAGCTATCAGAATTCCAGGAATCATTGGTTTTACAGGCATCGGAGGATCTGCATTCAAGACAATCAACGTTGAAGATTGTATCGCCATTGGCATATTCGAAAACACCGCAGGCAAGAAAACCCTCACAGAAAACACGAGTACCGCTGGAACTGTCTGCCGCAGTGATCTCTGTGTGTTCACATGCAGTGTTATTTCTGCAATTCACAAGTGCATCATTTGGCAGTTCTGTCATCTTGGCACTATGACAAGCACCAGCACCGTGGCAGTCAATGAAAGGAACCCCAGTAATTGCTGCTCTACGACAAGCCACATGTTCACAGATTAGCTGGCTGCAGCCAGAAATTGTGGGTGATTGGTAGAGAGAATCAAATTGGCAGGGCCCATGCTGACCATTTGGTGTTTGCTTGCAAGTGAGAGTATTAGTATCTGCGTCAAACTCTACATCGTCAAGGTTAGCAAGAGCCGATCCGAAATAGGCAGTACCATCTGGCGCCCACAAAGTACAGACACTGGTTGAAATCACACTTGAGCATCCAGATATAGTCAACATGTACCCATCACATGCAGTTTGGCAGGTCACCGAGTTGGTGCTGGCATCATATTGAATACCCGATCTGGAAGCGGATCCTTCGATTCCTGCATCAATTGCCGCTCCAATAGATGTTGAGCTGTCTGAATAGGTGAGGGTGCAGAGAGCCGGAAGAGTAGTTTCACCACAGGCAGTGGTGTCTTTGCATTGCACAGCGTCAACGTCTGTGGAAATATCTGCTTTGAGGCACGCGTAGCTTTCGCAGACCACACTGAGGCAGTCAGTGATTGTGGCACGTTGGCAAGGTCCAGGGCTAAATAGCGACGCTGCTTCACAAGTAAGAGTGCCCGCTGTGGAAAAGGTCACCCCATTCACATTGTTGATGTCATTACCAACGTAAGTGGAGCCGTCTTGTAATTTCAACGTACAGTCCTTCGCGCTACCAACTCCAATCACCGGCGTGACATTGGCAAAGAGCAGAACCAGAGCCACACTACGAGTAAAAAAAGCTTTCAAGTTGAAATTACAACGAACCATGGCGGAATGGGTCAAACGTAAAGTTAGTAGGAATGCAAATCGAGTGCTTTCAATCAATCGAGCTGTGGTTTTGTGTGCTGATATCTATTGTGTGCTGATATCTTGACTCGACTCGACTCTGCTCTCTCGTGCCAGCCATTCATGCAGGGTCCCGCAACGCTGCAACGAAGCTCGAAACGACTGGATGTTGATTAAATATTCGCTTTGTTCAGTAGTACCACTGTGAGGTGTCGCGTGAGCAACAGTAATGCAGTCATTGCTTGATGGGTGTACAGTGTACAGCTATGGGTTGCATGTTGAAGTCACCTTGTGTGTCTCGGAGATGCCGAGATTTGGTTGCACGATTGAGATGGGTCATCAAGTAGCTCACCAAGTATACTATTTTAAAATACTAGCTAGCTAGTACAGTACCTGGTAAAGTCAGCCCCTTGATAACAAGTTTGTTTTCGGCAATAATTTTCTGTTTAAATTTTGTAGACTATGTGATGACACAGTGAGGCACCTGTGCCAGCCAGAATTATCACGGTAGTTGGGCTAGCAATACTACTGTTTCAGCTCTTGATTACTACAAAGCATTTTTTAAAATACGCCTTACCACACCTACCTCCATTCTAACAAATGTGTGTGTGCAAGGATCTGGTTCAGTCAAGCTCAGGATTGGTAAGTCCGGAATTCCTCAATGGGTTCTTTTTTCTGTTCCTCCCTCCATTCCTCCATTAATTTTAATAATGCAGGCAGGAGCGACTCTCACAATAGCTATCATTGCAATGACTTCATTCGGAAATAATAGCCACTCGTTCAATGCAATCAGGGCGTGGTACTCACACTGTTTTAGCATGTGAGTATGGGTACTGAGTAGTACTCACAATTCCAAAGTCAAGTGAGTATGGGTACTGGGTAATACTCACAATTCCCAGGGTCAAGTGAGTACGGGTATCATGTGAGTACAGGTACTTGTGGGTACTATAGAGTACTCACTGAGTACTCATAAATCAATTACTAGGGAAATTATCTAGGTTTTTCTAGTTCTGGCTGGGGGCTCATCAATCTTGTTGTAAAGTCCACCATGGCATCAATATCACTGTCATAATCCTCCTCTTCACATCTGCTGGCAGTTAGCTGAGGAGATCCTTGGTCCTATTCTTAGCCCATTCCTTTCCTGCATCATTGAGCATTGTTGTAGTTCTGGATGAATCACTGTTCTTGTAGCAAAAAAGGCGCATTTGGAATGTATGTCAACTTCTGTCCATTGCTGAGTTTTCCATCAAACCATGTACAACAGTGGCTTCAATCAACTGCAAATCAAGCCCAAAGTGAGAAAATGGGACTGGGAAATTTATGGGGCTGCGAGTTGGCGAAATACTCACTTGGTACTCACAAATACTCACCGAGTACTCACTGGTACTCACTTCGAAGTACTCACCGAAGACTCAAAAAGTACTCAAAATCTGGAGTCATGTGAGTACGGGTACTGAGTAATACTCACATTTTCTGAGGTCATGTGAGTATGGGTACTGAGTATACTCAGTACTCAGTACCCGTACTCACATCGAGTACACGCAGCGTGTATTTCATGTGAGTCCCACACCCTGAATGCAATGACTTCATTCAGAAACAGAAAAAGGCCATGGTTTAATGCCCTTGTGCACCTGTATATGTCGGGGATAAGTGAGGTTGTCCTGGACTTTAAGTTTGTCGTGCCAGACTTAGAATACCGCTTTCTCTATCCTATCTTCATACCGGTCAAATACTTAGGTGGCTGCCTTTGGAGGAGACTACCACGAATTAGAAGAATCTTGGACATCGACTCGATCATTGATACCAGTGAGAATAGAATGTCTTTGCTACAAGAGAGCCGTAGAATTGCGGGATGAGAATTGCGACCCGTTTGTCATGGATGTTTTGATGGTAGTGTTGCCGTTCCGATCTATCTTAAGTGACAAAGTCGTCTTTGTGCACAATGATTACACAGAACGATCAGCTCGAATCTGGCGTCTAAGTGCTTTGGATAGTACTCGAGTACTCGAGTAGCTGACTATAATTGGCGGAAGTCAATGCTTCGATTCGAATGCCACCGGCAAGGAGAAGAGGATGGATGACTTAGCTCCTGCTACCTGCTACCGGTACGAGCTGTTCTGTTGCTCACAAAATCCAAAAGCTCACAATTGCAAATTGCAAAGCTACAATATAACCACAGCGCTTTCTATCTACCTAGACTATCTAGACCTATTTATTCTCAAGATGCAAGTGAGCAGTTCCCCACCCCGCACATCTAGCTTGTTCAATGAGACTGATGACCTTCAGAGTCTGATCTTTGACGCGTTGGAAAGCACCGGAGCAGGTAAGGGTCTCCACGCTACCGTTGGCTCTCTCCGCACCAGTGGTCGGCGTAAGACCCTCAGCAGAAACAAGACATTCGATGGCACTACTATGCATACCAGTACCGGTAGTACTGTTTGCAATAGTATTCGTATTCCCTCGCGCAAGCTACGGGGCAGCACAGGAAGCTCCAGTGGTGGGAATGGTGAAGCTCACTCACCCATGGCCAAGCGTACTACCGGTAGTAGTAATAGCAGGCGAGGCCCCAAGTCTCTCTCGCCCAAGCGAGGACAGTCCATGAGGAACCTGGGTTGTGGCACTGGCCTAGATAGCCACCAAGTCATTGACATGCTAGAGAAAATGGCAGGAGCAGACGATGCCTCGGCGGATGCCTACTTGCAACTCCTCAAGAGTGGCAGCAAGAACTTGGATGACAGCCATGGCAGCAGTGCAAATATGAATGGAAGCAGCAAAAGCCGTCGCAACGGGCAAAACTCACCCAAGAGAATGGCATCCACCCGAAGACTCCAAGTGGCGGCATAGTCTAGTAGCAAGACACCAGAAACAGATAGATTGCATGTTTTCTTTTTCATATTAATAGTCATTTCGGTCTGCAAAAGACGACTTGTGGTGATACGGTAGGAGAGGCCTTGATCCGCGTTTGAAGGCTACCAGCAGATTGCCATGGCGCGGCCAGCAATAGTTTATCTCGATAATTGTTCTCAGGTACAGGCGGCTGTTCCCCCCGCAGATTATCCGGACCAAGCAGCTTATCATGCCCAAGAGGAGTTGAGCGGGAGGCAGAGATGAAGGAAGCAAGCAAAGGGACAAGATTCTTGCTTCTTTCGTTTCAAGAAAGAACGCCCACGACCTCCAAGAGGCAGGCAGACAGTTCGGTAGTCCGGTACATGCATCTTCAACTTGAAGCAAGACCTTGTGCGAAATCGTGCGATTCATCATTCAATTCCAATCTCTTGGGTACCGTATCTTCTTATCTATCCCGATGCGTCAACCTGCAACAAGCTGGGCCGATAGCTATGCCCGTAACTTGCAGCAACGGAACAGGAAGTACATGGAGATACTACACGTACCTGTACTTCCTTTTAAAAAAATTGTGAGGCTTTGCTACTCATTGCACCCCCGTGCTGTTTCTCGAAGAGTCAATTCAATCTTTCTTTCTGCCTGCAGCAGCCATGGACAAGTTGCTTTGCGGAGGAGTTGTCTTGCAATGCATCGTGGAAGTACGACGTGGAATATCAGTCCCCAACCCCAACCAGAATCTTTGCCGGAACAACCTTTTTTCAAGAAGCGCGTGAACCTGAAAGTCAAAGACGCGATGTCCATAGACGCGAAGACGAAAGCTGCATTGTCGGCTGTCTATCTACGACTGTATATGTATTTATTTATTTATTTATTTATTTATTTATATGTATCTAGCTATCATTATGATGGAGTCCACGTATAGGAAGTTTGAGGTGTTGGGAGACGTTTGCAACACGTTGCTGTTTGTGATCACTGCCGTGGTTTCCTATTGCATGCTCTACCGATTCCCTGATGAGTCATTCTTTGATCAGAGTTGGCTTGACAACGGATTTTGTGTTTCCAGTCCAGACTCCAAAATCTGGAATTCTCATATCTTGTCGTTTTATTCGGATACTCTCATGAGTCTGGCGCTGGCTGCCTCGTATTACCGTATGTATTACAATGCTGCAGTGGCAATGGAACCTGACCTGCAAAGGGCGCTCTTGGCAGGAGCCTCTCAAGGGGTATTCTTTCATGGTCTAGGTCATTTCTACTACGGAACCATGGACGCAACCGGTTGGGACTTGACATGGTCCAACCGCCGCATCACACAAAGTATCATTTCCCACGCAGTCACTATCGCAGGTTTGAGTGGAATCTTCACAGGAACACTGGCATTGGCATCCTTTCCACGCATACTGCTCACAGCAATTGTGGGAACTGCAGGATTGACCTTGCTGCAGGTGCCTCCGACAATGAATTTCGTATACCTGCAAGCCATCATCTACTTGACTTCAGCCCTTCACATGTTGTCCCTCAATACAAGGAACAAACAAACTCCTGCATATCCTGTATATCCCCTACTTCAGTTCCCCATATTGGCCGTTGGAGTCATGGAGTGCATGGCCTGTCAAACAATCTTGGCTCCTCTGGGAGGTCACTTGGTCTTTGATACTACCATCAGTATCACATGGCTGCTATTGCCACTCCTCACTAACTACTATTTGGATCCAGCAACTGCTCATGGCCAGGATAGAAGCAAGGCCATAGCACCCAAAAAGAGTGTGTAGACATACGATTTCTTTCTTTGGTCTTGCAACTGTAGCCATAGGCTTCATCTACTTCTCTAAAAAGGATTATATTATTACCTTATTATTTTCAGGCATTCCCCTCCAGAAGAGCCGACCAGCATCCGCTGCACGCCCATGGTTGCGTTCATGGCTGCATTTTACATTGTCCGTGTCTGGTTCTACCAACGGACTACGGTACTGGTAACCCACAAGTATATTACATGAATGTTGATTCTTTCCACATACCGGTACATGCAGCAGCAACGCCAGGTTCCTGTTTCCCCGGCAGGTTCTAGCTAGTTAGACTCATCAGAGGTTTTGCCAAACAGAATCATTCGCTCGATCCGTCGTGAAGCCGAAGTACTACCGGTATTGGTGGTACACGTATGTATGTTCCTACCGTGTGTCTATCCGCCCACACAATAGGCTCTTGCTTTCTCGAGGGGGCCACACAAATCAGCACCATACCACTAGATCTATCAATTGTGTATAGAAATTCAGACTGATTCACTTGTCTCGAGACGGTTCGGTATTTACTTACGTACGTTCGCCAATAGAACCAATGTTTGCTTGGGGGCTACGGTACGACGGAGACTCGCTAGTGCCAGGTATACCACTTTGAAGCTTTTGGATGTGACTCCCCTCACTGCGACACGGGTGATTTCGAGCCCGTTCATGAAGTGCACTGTATACTCGTTGCTTTACTTTGTTTGGACGGATGCGACCTGTTTGCGCGAGGCCCCTGTTCTCTTCAAAATTCGGTGATTGGGCCACCCTGGGTTGGCTGAAGTCGGGTACTGGTAGCTCTTTGAGACAACGTACGTTGTTGTGAGCCACCAATTGCTTGGCGCCCGTTTCTCTCCTACCGGATGTCTACCGAGCCACCCCGGTGATGTTGCACAAGCCACCATCGAGTCCTGACATTCACCCTTAGAGCAGTTGCAGCTTCGCCTATTCCAACGAGAAGGCAATCAAATTCCAGATGGACAATCTTCTTGCAGATGCTATTGTGGCTACAAAAGGAGCAAGACTCTGGAAGCTCCAAACTAGGCCTCAGGTCGTGAGTATATGACGTCTTGAGCGTCGCTTGGAGGCGGTTGCATTGGGGTATCATTTGGAAACACTACGAGTACTGCTCGAAAAGCCAGTCCAGTCGCTTGGAGGCGGTTGCAATTAATTGGGGGCGCCTCTGTCGCACTTTTGACTTCGTGCCTGTTTGTGGCCTTTGGAGAACGGACTACGATAGTTCGAGTTGCTCAGTAGAGTACCGGTACCGGTAGCCACGAGAGCGTTTGAAATTTGACTACGTACTCAATAGTTTGTTTGATTCTTTCTCCCTGCCATGGCCTGAATACCATGTACTCGAATGATTGAATCCTAGGGCCTCGCACCGGTGCAGTGGCTCCTGAAGCACCGACGAAGACAACACGACGATGGGATTTTTACCATCTAGTTGCGTCTAGCTAGAGCAACGAAGTAGTCAGAGCTTTCTCCTGGATACGCAGGAAGCCCAGAGTAATAGTCATGAGAGGGGACATGGCAACAGGATGTTTCAGCCTGCAGATACATAGTTAAATTGTTTGGTGACTTCGCGAGTGACAGCTGACTCAGTCAGTCATTAATTAACTCGACTTCACTCCTCAGCATGCAACCAAAGTTCAGGACAGAGCGAGCCTGCATCTGCCCAGTTTCTCCGCCGGACAGCGATGGAGCAGGAGACTGACCGAGAGCTAAGATACCCGTACTAGTAGTAGGTGCTCTAGCTCCATGTAGTTTGCACTGGCTGTAGCTACAGTGGCAGTCAGGAGCTATTAGTACGTGCGGCTTGATTCGATTGATAATGGACTCTATCAACCTTCCAATTGCAAAGTCGAATCACCACTGGCACGTGTTGAGAAACCCCACAGAAACCGCAAGCAAGCAACTTTGGTAGCTATCTACCAGAGTGCCCTGGTGGCCGGCTGGGCTGATGATGAGAGTTGTATGATCTTGGACAAGAGGACTTCGTTATCGATAGACATACCGGTATGCATAGCTAGAACGGACAAACCCAACCGTCGGCATGGATGCGCTGCTTGCTGGTGGTGGTGCTGCCACCGGCCACCGGTACTCGTACGTCTTGCTTGGTTTGGTCAGACTTGTGCGTGTTTTACGAGTAGAAACGCTGTATTTGCGAGGCATTACTGTAGCGTCCAGGTTCAGTACATGTAGCTGTTCAGTGCAGGGCAAACATGCACTGGTACTAGCTATTAATCTATTTCAAAATAGCTACCAGAGTAACTAAAAGAATCGAATCGAATCAGCCAGATTGCACCTTCTTTGTTGCTTGTGCCCTCGAAAATG
The DNA here is from genome assembly GCA_903772945.1 of Seminavis robusta. Taxonomy (NCBI): domain Eukaryota; phylum Bacillariophyta; class Bacillariophyceae; order Naviculales; family Naviculaceae; genus Seminavis; species Seminavis robusta. The sequence continues at coordinate 10,815 of CAICTM010001930.1, forward strand.
GAAGCGTTCGTTTACTGGAGTGCTCGCGAGACTCTCTCTCGGTATTCTACTAGCTAGTATCAATACATGTATGTAGTAGGTTGTTACATGTACCGGTCAATTGGGTTTGGATGTTTGGATGGGCAAGGAGCCCGGTGACGCCAAGACCAAGCCTCGGCTCTCTCCTCTCTTCTGTCTGGGCTCATCATAGGCTCATTGGTGAGTACTGGTACCACCGGTACCTTCTCATGTGCCGGCACATACCGGTACATCGTGATGCTGTGTTGACATGAGCATCATTCCAATTGGTTCTGTTCCGTGTTTTGTGAGGGAAGCAAGCTCAAAAAGTCCGTTTTCTTTTTGAGAAGAAAGGTGAAGAATTGTGTTTTTAATCGGTAGAATAACGCACAAAAGAACGAACTGTTAAATAAAGAATCTTGGTGGATGGAGCACCCCAACCAGCGAGGAAAAGATCGTTAATTCTGTTCATCAATGTTCCAGTGTTTCTGAATTAAGTGTCGCCTTGGAAAGCTGCTGGTACGATAGATTTATTGAGACAAGGGAAGTTTCTGATCAGAAATGCCTGTGGGATGGACTCGAAATGACTATAGTGTGACCGTGACTCTGTTGAAATGTCATTGCTACAGATCCCATGTATCTCCCCGTACAATATAAGAGTTTTGTGGATTTCTCGGAAGGCAGGCTCAAGATCGAATTTAACTTCGGCTTCAGTTTTGCTCACAATTTTCAACTCTTCGCAACTTGAAACAAATCCAAAGAAGCAACAGCAGCCTTTACCTTCTCTTTCACTAACAAGTAGATTCACCACCATGGCATTTCTGAAATTCGGCCCCAAGCGCTCCAAGTCTACCGAGAATGCAGTTTCGCCCAAACCCAGATCCCGTGGTCCTCGCCGTTGCTCTACTAGCACTACCAGTGGCAGTGGCCGCAGTGGCATGGACATGAGCACAAGCACTGGGTCTCATTCTCATTCTCATTCTCAGTCCATGGGAACTTCGTCGCGGCGTTCTTCCGCCATGGGCGGATCTCTGCGCTCTTCTACCAGCAGTACTGCTTCTCGTTGCTCCCGTGCGGAGCGAGAGTCGATTAAAAAAGGTAACCTGGACCCTTCAGACATTATTGCCATGATGGAAGCACAAGCCAGTATGACTGGAGGAGAAGATAAGGCAGCAGAGATCTTTGAACTATTGAAGAATAGGCAAAGCTAGCTAGGAAGCTAGAAAACTGGATCTGATCTGATCAGATCAAGACTGATCAAGACTGACTGTATTTTAGAAGATGCATAAGAATTAAAATAAAACAAGAACACATCAAAGACTTCTACGAGCTAGTACTAGTACATCTATCTACTAGCTAGGCAGCCATCAGATTCTGTAATCGAGGCAAGTGCGTCAAGTGGGCACACGCGAAGCAAGATGTGTTTCAAGAGGTGTTTAGTACCGGTATATAGGCGTCCTTCTCGGCGTCACTTGCCAAACAGCCAGGTTGTTGCCGCGACTTAACTACTAGTAGCTCCTTTCAGCCAGTAGATGTACTAGTATGGCAGATATCAGCCACTTGCCAACAACTTGAATGCAGTCAGCCACCGTAGGACTAACCCGACTTGACCTGCCTGGCTGGCTCAGCCTGAGGAGGTTGGCTGGAAGAGCAGAACCAGACCGCCGTCCACCTTCTAGGCGACCAGCAAAGATTACCTGCTGTCCCATGTACCAGTATGCATACCTGAAGAACCTGTATGATGTCGCCATGTCATGGCATGTTGCTCAATAGGCAGTAGGCAGCCATAGTAGCCAAGACATGGAGCCGTAAAATTCCCTAACAAGCAAGAAGCAGTTACTCCAGTAGTCTAGAGTCTAGATACTGGCTGTGGAATTGCGCAAAGGGGACGAATCCACATCTAGCTAGCATAGCTGGCCACTGAGCAAACCCGGACTCTCATCTGTCAGCTCATCTATCCTTGCTTCTTCTAAGAATCTGATAACTGACAGCTGCAGTAACCGTACTAGCTAGCAAGTACAGCTGTAATACCCCTTGGAAACTCACGCGGAAACCAAGACATCAAAGTTTGATTTACGAAACATGCAAAGTCAGCTACAATGTCATGATGTACGGTATCCACCGATACTACTGTAGCTACTAGACAGCTGGACATACCGGTACCACGGGGACCTGCACCACAAATTCCATGGGTCGAAGCTCCAGATCAGTCTTCGGCAATCCACGTTGATCTCATGCTCGTTGATTGCACCAATGAACAGTCCAACTACTACATGTAGTACATACAACGTACAACATACATACTATGTACTCAGTACTCCGGAGTATTTCAAGGAAACTCATAGTAGCCGCAGCCACCTCTGGCAAGCAAGCAACTCTTGCTGATTGTTGGCTAATTGGCTAATCGGACCTGCCTCATCCACCAAAGGCTCCGGCAAGTGAAGAAAGAACCACCCTGAAAAGCTCGGAAACTATCCGTTCAGCTGGAAGAGAACCATAAACCTCAGTTCACTGACACACAATTTTCATATCTTTGTTGCTTCCGTGGCCAGTAGGTCTACTATTGTACGCTTATGTAGCTGGCTATTAATAGTACTGGTAGTATCCGTGTAGCGGAGGTATCCTCTTTCCAGTACGGTAGGTCCAGACGACCAAATAATCACAGGGATCGAAGGAAGGGAACTAGCTAGACTACCGGTAGTGTACTAGTATAGTCTACAATAGTAGCCGTGCATAACCGCCAAACTTCCGTATCACAGCATTAAATATTTTCCAGCTAGCTACATAGCTTGTACAGAAGGGGCAGTAGTGGTTTGCCAACTACCCGGTACTGAGTACATGTACATTTTGGCTGGGAAGAAAGTGTCGTGATCCTTGTGCTCACAATTCCCTTCCAAAACAACAGTACAAGCAAGCAATCACCTCCTCAACTGAAGCAAGCTGCGAAACCAGGAAAACCAGAACATCCACCAACTCATTACTTCACACAAGAACAAATCAAGATGCACCTCCCATTCAAGCGCTGCTGCAAGACCAATGCTACCAATGCTAGTACCAATGCTACCAACGCCAATCCAAAGGCTCCATCCAAGCAAACTGCATCCGCACAACAGGATCTGCGAAAACCACCCAAGCGCAACAGCTCATCTCGAACTTCCTCCAGAAGTGAGAGACGTGAACGAAAGCGGGAGAAAGCGTCCTCCATACTGAGCCAAATGCACCCAGAAGACATGCTCATTGCGCTGGAACACCAGGCTAGTGCTGACCAGCAAGCAGCACAAAACTTCTTTGAGTTGATCCAGACAATGCCCACTCATGCTAATGCTAACAAGAAGCTGGTTGACCTTTATGACTGCCACTCAGAAGATGAATGCAGGGTTGCAGTGTCCACACCAAGAGCAGCATAAACAATTCATAAACAATGCATAGACTATGGAACTGCATGGCTGTGTGGAAGCAGCCATTGCACGGCTCAGATCATGTTGCTGATATGGTACCATTCTGTGATTGACAACCATTTGTTCCGAGTCTCCACGGATGCGGGCGCTCTATCAATTTTATTATTAAGCATACCATCTATAGAATACATTTGACTACGTGACCAGTGTCCAGCATTATGTAAGCAAGCGAGTAACGTCAAGGAGTGTTCATTTCAGCATTTGAGCACTCTGTTTCCCAATGGCCTTGTAGGCTATTAATAGCTGAAAAAGAGAGAAACCTCGCCAGTTGCAGGCAGGCAGTGCTACATAGTACAAGCTATGTGTCCTGCCTCAGCAACTGGGCATTCTTTCAGCTGGTCGTGTCATGCCTGAATCTGGAAGCCACGAGCTGAATTCTTAGAGTATGATTCCTTTTGTAGAGATGTCCAGCAATCCCGCCCCCCTGTTTAGCTGGTGTAGATGGTGGGCCTTGTCCTGGCCCTGGCAGTAAAGACAAAGAACCGACTGCCACTCACATAGAGCCAAAGCGGTTCTGTACATCAACTCAAGTCTACTGTTACCGATGAAACTCATTGATCATTGAGTTGGCTGGTGCTGTTGGAAGTCCAAAGGTTGCGCCATCGGCATCCATAGCTACAGCCATTTGAAAGAAAGTTGCTTAGATTGCTTTGCTCTATAATGTATTACAGTATATTACTAGTAGGCTATTTTGTTCTACCGCCAGGGATGGCCGGCCGTTTGGTACCGGTACGGTGAGGGGGGATGATATCATCAGCCAGCAGTTGCAAGATAGAAGGCTTCTGTAGGCGATTGGAGCATTCAATGCCGTACTTTCGGCTGAATGAAGTGTGCCCTCGTCTGCAGACTGCAGTCCAGCGTCAAGTTGGTACGGTAACGTTGTCAATTGCAAGTGGGTAAGGTTGTCCTCGTCACGTGTTGTCACGTGTCTGGGTTTCGTTCAAGATTGGATAGTCTTGAGCATGACTGGACTGAGTCGAGTCACTCGTTACTCAATGGACTCCCTTGTGCTGCCCCGAGGCGAGGGATAGTGTGCGCACGAAAGGGGCATCAGAGCAGGAAGCGCCAAAGCTATCATTGTTGGTGTTGGTGTGGCTGTTGCTGGTGGTATTGCTATTGGTGGAGAGTCTAAGACTGTTTTGACGATTGGATCGCTTGACTCTAGATCTTGTAGATTGGTCACTCATTCGAAGACGGTCACTCCCACACCCGCTTCGCTGTCTTCTACTGCTGCTGCTCTTGGAAGACTTCTTTTTGCCCTTGGCGTTGGTGCTGGTAGTACTGCTGCGGAGACCCATAGCCATGGACTTGTCAACCATGCCTTGAGGGACGTCCTTGCGGGACAAGAAACCAAGCATTGGAAGAAAGCTGCTCATCTTGACTTACTTTTTGCCTTGGCTACTACTAGCTAGCACAACGATGTACCGGTACTTCTGGATGTTGTTGCTTTTGTTGTGGTGAGAAAATTGTGAATTTTAGGCTCTGGATCGGGTGAGGTGATTTTGGCAACTTGACACCTCTTCCGTGAATACGAGTAGTCCATCAATCACTTCTAAAATTGTTTTATTGATTACTACTGTACTCGTAGTAAATTAATTTTTTGACTTAGCTGAACTGGCAGAGAAGGACCATGTTAAGTCTGGCAGTTGACGAATGGTTTACTTCAACATGTGAATGAGATGTCAAGAAACTGGCGGGAACCATTGACACTGTCAATAAAACTGTAAAACAAGCAAACGTCCGAAAAAGAAAGTGACGAACAGAGCTCCTCGCTTCTCGCTCATGATGTCCTTTTCCTGCAGGCAGTGTCTGCCCTTCCGTCTGCTCGTACCGTACCAAGCAGCAGAGCTGTCAAAGCAAATATATATCGTAGGAGGGAAGGGGATCCTTGGCTAACTGTCTGGGTCCTTCGAATTCGGTCGGTAACCAAATAGCTTGTCAACGCTACCCACCTATCTCCTCTGCCACTCAGAGCTAGCTAGTGCTAGTATCTGATCAATCTATGCTAATAATTATTTTAACCCGATGATTCGATTCCAGTAGTCAAGTTAGGTTAGAATGGAAGATTTAATTTACAGCAGAAGCATGGAAGTTTTTTTAAAAGCTCTAATAAAAAGACGCCAGTGTCCCCAAGAAATAGGGTCGGTCTAAAAACAAGAAAGAATTTGTTTTTGCTTGCCAGAAAGAGTGTGCAGGCTTAGTTATGCAGCAGTCGGAGCAGGTTGCTTGATGCATCCAGTTCCCAACCGTCTGATGCCTACTGGGGCAACAGCAACTTGCTGATCGTCTTGACCAGTCGATTTGCTGCGTCGTACCTTTTGGTTACTAGTGGTACCACTACGGACGGTACCGGTACGGTCGGATCTCTTGACGCGGCTGCGGCTGGAACCAGTTGAAGCAGATGTACCCGTTCGCCTGAGCTTCTCATTGTCACCACCACTGGCAGCACCAGCACCAGCATGCCTAACAGCGCGTCTACTGCTAGGTTCCACTGGAGTGGTCTTGCTGCGACCAAAGCGAGCTCCTGAGCTACCCGAGATGCGGGACTTGCCTGATCGAGCTGTCATATTGGTAGCATCAATCATGACATCTTTAGTTTTTAGTTGGTCCTTGCGGCCCAAGTTGCTCAACAGAGGAAGAAGGTTGCTCATGGTCGCTTTTTAATTCTTAAAAAATTTGAATGAATGCTTAGATAGCTATTCTTTGATGCTGGGCTTTGCGGGTTCGTTTCAACTTTAGCTGATGCGATTAATTTTATGAGCTTTGGTTCTGGGATCCAACTTTTCAGGCTGCTCTTCTCAGTTCGTTCTTCAGTGGTATCAACCAACCCGGACTCACCGCCACTGAGATTTGGGAACTGTTCCGTGCTGAGCTGTCAGAGTCGCTGCACCAGTAGGGAGCTTTTGGTGGGGCTACAAGCGCGAATGCGTGTCCGAATTGCCCAAGTAGAATCAATGACCACTACAGTTCATTTAAATCTCTCTTCACTTTCAGCGTTCCTATGACCAAGAAAGACAACAAGACAGAAATCTAGGATTAAAGGAAGCACAACACGTCAGAAAGATATGAGTCATTTAGATGCCCGAGATTCTGTGCCAGTTCAATGCTTTTAACAGTACTCTGAAGTCCACAGGGGGATGGGCAAACTTGCCCATGGCGCTAGATTGCATTGGTTAGAGCTGGCTAGAATGACATTGAAATAGATAGATCTATAGTTTTTACCTGTTGCTTGCCAACAGAGATCAATGACGTCCAGCCATTTGTGAGCAAACCAAGTAGAGCAGATGCGCTACAGGACCAGCACACAAATGACAGGACGTCATTGATCGCAGTTGGCAACAACGACCAAGGCCATGGTTGCACCGAACCATGGCTGGGCAACAGCCCTCAATACCTAACCTGCCAAGGGCTGATGCTGCCCTCATCAATCCCAAGCTGGGTGATGACAGCACAGGCACCAAAACAATGCTTGTGGAGCATGAGGTCGTGCCTGAACTTCTGGTTCAGGACGCCAAAGCTCTTCAGCATTGAGTTGGTGCCCTCATGCCGGTGGCGGGCATCATCCTTGGCCCGCTTGTCCGACCATGACACAAACCTGTCAGGTGTGCGGATGCGTGGGTGCAGGTAGCCGCCGTCGGCCTCCACAAACTCATGGGCGGCCAGCTGATGCACAAGATTGCGCTTGAAGATCTTCAAATCAGGCCAAGAGCCACACCAGAAGGGGCCATTGATCCACACAATGTCGCCAGTTTGAATGCACACTCCCACTTCATACCGGAGACCAGGACCCTCAAACTTGTGGCTGAACCAACTCTTGCAGAAGGGTATTGGTTGGTTTATGGGGCAATCAGTCCCATCCACGGTGACCTTGCAGGAGCGATTGCGATTGCCGAATCGACCGGTTCGGAACCTGTTGGACCATTTGATCTACGTCATGGTTAGAATAATGAATTGAATCCAATGGCAAGAACAAAACATGCTGGAAGACTTACCACTTTGGGACGCAGGGCGCTGATGGAAGGAATGTAGCGCTAAATCCATTTGGTGTAGGTTGGAGGAGAACAGCCAGCAATCACAGAAAGAGGAATCTTCTTTGTGTAGAGTTGTAGAAACATAAGCGCCCAAAGAATATGCTTCGGATCAGCACCACGATGGATTCACCGAGCCAGACAATACCTCCACAAAGTAACACAAACTCGAGGGGAACAGCCAAACATCTCTCGAAAGGCTCTCTGGAAGTCAACGCCTTCCTTTGAATCAGCATGGCGGCTGAGATAGACTTTCCCAAGCCTGGAAAAGTAGGCAGCATCTATGCGGTTGGGATTTGGAGGCAAATGATTCGGCATCCTGGAGGAGAAGAGAGAAGAGACTGGAAGAATGAGCAAAACAGTCTCCAAAGCATGACACCATTCCCCCAAAGCTCGAGCCTGCTATCCATGGCCACAACTGACCCAACGATTCCTTACGTACCACCAGCAGCGCCGCTAGAGCCCCATTGTGGCATAATTCTTGTTTGTGTATCTAGCTAGAGAGCAGCTTCGATAAATGGATGGCTAGCACTGGCTAGTAGTCAATAGCGAGCCAGCTGGATTGATTCAGCTGGATTGGTTGCGTTCCGAACTGACGTTGAATTGCATGTGAAAAGGCTGCGGAAAAGGCTCCAGAACCCTTTCCACACGCAACTTGCTCAGAAACACATCCTGGCCAAAGGGGAAACCCATACATTTTGACTTAGGATTGGGATGTACCCCTTATATCTTTGGGTCGGATTGGCATTTTCTTTGTTAGGGCTGGCGGTGAATTGGAGTATCTCTGCGTTCCGATTCTTTTTCTTAGACGGGAATAGCGATTCAACTGCCAAAATGGGTTTATTGTCAAGTTTCCAGGAATGCCGTGTAAAAAAATTGAGTATCGCGCAACTGGGCTGGGCTGGCTCCTGGAAACGTCAGTTGAAAGGCAAAATTCGCATTTTGGCAAGAAACTGAATTCGATTGGATTGGATTGGATTGAATTGGATTGGATTGGATACAAAATAGTACTGTTTTTTGTATAGTAAATGATAATTCAATCCAATCCAATCCAATCCAATCCAATCCAATGCAATTCAATCCAATCCAAGAGAAAACAACCGGAAAGCAAGATTCGAAGTGCGCGCTGACACTTATACAATTCCGGCGACTTTACATAAAGCACCACACAAAACGAAAAAATCAACCACACACCAACTGACAACACAACCGACAATGATGTGCGATGCGCTTTCTTCAAAACCTGAGAGCAACAATGGCGATGGATAAGCAGTTTCGTTTTGAGCTTCCACAACAATTTCCATTATGCCGACACAACAAAGAGCTCGACGAGGTCCAAAGTGGACACAGCAGCATCCTGACACTGGGATCTCGCTGAAGTACATCCACGGGAATCCCGACTCCAACCACACGGAATTCAAAGCCACCGCTCAAGGTCAAGTCCTGGTAGACAAGTGGACAGCAGCCAAAGTCGACCACAATTTCAAGCAGACCAAGAAGCAATACCTGATTGATATCCATCCTTCCACTCGCGGACAAGGCGGGTTTTCCCCTGCGACGGGATACAGCTTACAATTCAGCTTTACAGCTTTACACTTAGCAGGCTTATTCTAGAAAATAATCAATAACTGCTCACTTATTTGGAAATACAAACTTTACATCTCTTAGATCGTTAGATTAAACAATCCACAATGGTATTGTCGCATGGTAGCATGCGAGGTTATGAGATGTTACTCATTCTTATTCTTATATGTCTATCCCTTATGGTTGTCAATGGAATGAGCTATCCCTTGATGCAGAGTCTTGAGTTTCCTCTCATTATCTTCATCGGTAGTCCTTCCCCTTATTGCAACTTAATTCCCTTGGATTCGCTCGCAAGCAATCCCCTTGTCAACCTGCTGGATTCGCTCGTAAGCAATCCCCTTGTTCTTTATCCTGTCGTGGATCGAAATCGCGATGAGGACCCTATTATCTTGGATTCGCTCGAAAGCAATCCTCCTCTCTTTCCTATTGATGATCGTAGTCTCAATGAGGATCCTTTTATCTATTACGATCAATCGATCGCTGCAGGAGCCACTACTGTTACTACTGTTACTGTTACTGCTCCTACTACTGGTATCTCTATCACCGGCAAAGCCTTATTGCCTCATCTCCGAGTCGATCGCGATAACAGAGGTCGCGATCGAGTTAACAAAATTCATCAAAAAATGGATATCAACTGCATATCGAAGGCTCGGATTGTGTGTCATGCCTTGAGTCATGCTTGTGTTATATCTTCCTCGAGTTCACCCTCTATTATCGGTTCAAACTACCTGAGTCATGCTTCACGTGAATTTCCTCACTTTTTCATTAA
>CAICTM010001931.1:0-20623 GCA_903772945.1 Seminavis robusta
ATGCCAGAGCTGTTGGCTTTCTATTGATGATGCAAGGAAATGTGTGCTGATTCCCAAGTAAGATTTGATTTACTTCTGTTCCCTGTACATGATATGGAGCAGTTCTTGGAGGCTGCACATCTATGGCCATGTGTTTCCACAGGCTTTGGCTGCTAGAAGAAAAGAGTATGATGAGGAAAACCTTCTATCTTTGATGACTTTGACTGGACTCACTCTGACAAGTTTAAGCAAGACAATGGACAAGAAATTGATTCATTAGGAGAAGATGCAAGTTTGGGATGTTGTACCCCGTGCTAAGTTGCCTAAGAGTTCCAACATCATTCCTGGAACTTGGGCATTCAAAATCAAGAGGTTCCAGATGGTCGACTGAACAAGTTCAAGGCTCGATTTTGTGTCCAAGGCTTTCGTCAGAAGGAGGGTGTAGATGTGTTTGATACATATGCCCTGTGGTTGGATGGCCAACAGTGAGAGCTTAGTTGATCATGTCAGCTACATTGAATCTACACACCAAGCAGTATGACTACACCAATGCATTCTGTCAAGCTGCTCAGGAGAATGATGTCTACATTGAGTTGCCTGCACACTACACTGTGAATGGTAGAGAAGATGAAGACTTGGTGTTGCACCTAAGGAAATCTCTCTATGGGCAAAAGGACGCTCCTAGATTATTTTTTAAGCACCTTGAAAAGGGACTGACTGACAATGGATTTGTTGCCAGTAAGATGACCCATGTCTCTTCATCCACAAGCGACATGATTGCAGTCACGTATGTTGATGACCAATTCATGATTGGCAAGGAACTGAACAAGATCAATGTATGGTAGAGAAACTGCGCTCTGATGGATATTCTCCTGGAAGAGGAGAAATCTGATGATGCCAATGTTTACTCTTACCTTGGTATTAACATTGACAAGAAGCCTGTGGGATGATACCATTGTGATGACACAGTCTGGTCTCACTCAGAAATTCTTGAAGTATTTGATATGAATGAATGTTCATCCAAGAAACACCTGCCAATATTGAGCATCTTGGAACTGACAAGTTTGGAAAGCAATTCAAAGAGAGTTGGAGTTATGCATCTGCTTGTGGGCATGCTCTTGTACCTGTACCTCCAACACACGTCCTGATATACAGTTTGCTGTCCATCAATGTGCAAGGTTCACCCACAACTCCCAAGAATTCCCATGCAAGTTGCAATTAAGAGAATTGCTCGGTACCTCAAGGGCACCAGTGACAAAGGTCTGATCTTGAAACCTGATACCTCCAAAGATTGGACTGTTGGGTTGATGCTGACTTTGCTGGGCTATGGGGACATGAGGATGATCAAGATCCTGTATGTGTGAAGTCTCGCACTGGATATGTGATTACCATGTTCAATTGTCCTTTGGTGTGGGCATCCAAGTTGCAAACTGAGATTACCCTCAGCAGCACTGCTAGTGAGTATGTTGCTTTCAGCACTGCAATGAGGGAACTTTTGCCTTTGAGGGAGCTCATGGCTGAGATTGGTGATGCATTGGGCACTGAGGTCAGGAAGGTTAGTGAAATGAAGTCTACAGTATTTGAAGACAACACAAGCTGCCTATCCTTGATCAATGTCCCAAAGGTGTCCACCAAGAACAAGTACTTGGCTCTGAAATATCACTAGTTCCGCAGCAAGATTGGTCTGGACAAGAATGGCAATGGAATTGTTGCTGTCCATGTGGAGTACAAGAAGCAGTTGGCGGATCAGTTCACCAAGGGATTGGCTGTTGGCCAATTCCAAGTATTAAGAAAGATGTTGATGGGGTGGTAAGGCTCTGAAGTCAGTCTTCGTTTGAGAAGGAGTGTTGTGAAACTGTTCTGCATGAGCAGTGCAAACTGTGACTGGGTCCTACTCCCACATCGTACCTGGTATTCGTATCTATCCCATATCGTACCTGGTATTCGTATTTATGTTTTAGCACATGACCTGGTCAGCTGGAGTGCATGACCTGGTCAGCAGGAATTACGCAAGATTAGAATAGGAAAGCTCAGAATCTGAGCTCATAATTGACAAATAGTGAAGGTTGAAAACCAACTAGCTAGAGTCTACAATACAGTATTCAAACAGTTAGCATCGATGATAGTGCAAGCACCGGTAGTGTTGACGAGGCTATGAGTGGCAGTGAAGAGGACGAGGACGAGGACAGCCGTTATAGTTTCGACGCCAATCAGGACGAAGACGATCTTTCGGATTTTTCGACCAAGAGCGAAGAAGAAGAAAAAGAAGAGAAGAAGAAGCCCAAAGCAGCCTTGTCTCATCTTGTCGAGAAACAAACGAATGACTCTACAGCTACCGAAACGGAAACCAAAAAGTACACGAGCAATCGCAACCATGGCCGTTCCAAGATGAGTACTGGAACGCGCGCCTACATGAAGAAATATCCGGAGCAATCGACCGACGGTGGACTTCGACTGGGAAATGTGATTCCTGACTTTGAGGCCGACACCAGCCAAGGCTTTATCCCATCGTTCCACGAGTGGAAAAAGGGTAAATTTACCGTTCTCTTCTCGCATCCCTCCGACTTTACACCCGTCTGCACTACCGAAATAGCTGCCATTGCACTCCGCTATGCGGATCTTCAGAAAATGGACTGCTTGTTGATTGGTCTCTCGGTGGACCCGGCCGAGTCTCACCGTGAATGGATGAAAGATATTGTGGCGCACTTCCAAGAACATCATCATGACAACAATAACACGGAAAAGGAAAAACTGCTCGCACAATGGAACTTTCCCATTATTGGAGATCCCGATCGCACAGTCTCCAAACTATACGCCATGACCGATGTGGCCACACCCGGCAATCTCACCATTCGCAGTGTCTTTATCATTGATCCCGACAATCGACTTCGACTTTCCTTGAACTACCCCGCATCCGTGGGACGAAATATGGATGAAATCATTCGCTGTGTCAAGTCACTACAACTCTCCTATCAAAAGTCCGTGGCAACACCCGCCAATTGGCCCAACAATCATCCACGAGTCCAGTTGGAGGACGGCACCATTTCCACCGATTGGAAGGGATCGGTATTCTTGTTACCCACTGTCAGTACCGAACAAGCCTTTTTGAATTATCCGGGGTATCATACCTGCAAGGTGCCTTCTCAAAAAAAGTACCTGCGACTGGTCAAGGCAAGTCATGTGGGTGTGGCGGTACACGAGCAGCCATCCGTCAACAAGTCGGAAACGGACCGGAGTGTCGCCACGACATCCGCGGAAAGCAGTGAGGCTTCCTCCATCGCGTCTACTGCAAAAAGCAAAAACTCGACCGAACTATTTGACAACCTCTTGGCAGAGATTTCGGGACTTGAAAACTCCATCGACCTTGCTCTGGAAAAGGTTCAGAACGCGTTGCAAAAGACTGCCGTGGCGTAGGGTGGCTTGCCATCCGGTCACAGAGATGATGCAGGGAGGAATGCCTTGGGGCTACCGGTATGTCAACCATATGTACAAAAGAAGCCCTTTCACAATGCAGAGGATAAAACTTAGTTACACAATAGTAGTCCCGTTCTTGGGTTTGGAGAAAGTTCTCTTGTCAATAGCTGTAGCTGATAGCACCAAGACGACGAGCTTACAACAGGTACAACAAGCACATACATCAGCTCCACCAAAGTTGCATTCAACGTGCCTCCACTGCACACTAACGCCCGCTGCCCTCCGAGGCATCAGCGAACTTTGAAGATCCTGGGCCAGGATTGGATGCATCGGCGGAACCAATGGATTGTGGAGACGGCTCTATCACAGCTTGAATCGCTCGCTCTCCACTCTCGGTTGTCAGGGGCGCTTCTTTCTCGTCTGGTACGAAAAGGACCTGGAAGTTTGCTCGCCCAGACCACTCTTCGTAAGTCCACTCGTTGTTCTGCTTGCTGATTACTTCGTTGTGCTTCAGGCTCAGTATTGATCGGCTGAATCCCATTTGCATCAGTTCAGCTATGATTGCTTCAGTCGCAACTTTGTCAATGTCCGGATCAAAGCTGGCATCGAAGTGAACGGACTTGTTCCAGCTCACGCTCATTTCCGTCTTGGTATAGGCAAGCGACTTCTGCATAGCGCCTTCAACTTGGCTTTGTAGTTGTCGTCTTTGCTCCTCTGCTTCCTCGTCAACTAGCAGCTCCATCACTATCGTGGCATTCTTGGCGGCGTAAGTGCACTGTGGGTCCTCCGTCAAGACGGCTTGATAGAACTTTTCAGCTTTCTTTAATTCATTCTTGTCCATAAAGTTGTCGGCCTTGTGGAGCAGCAGTGCCGTCGCTGTGTTCAAGCCAAAGGACTCTTGGAAGAATGCAACCCTCCCTTCGAGGCTCGCGCCCATCGTCAGATCGGAAACGCTAGCCATTGCTTCACTTCGACCCGTGGTGGAAACAAATTACATTCTGAGCTTTGCTTGTTGGGCGGTGCATCATCAGCAGGTCCATCAGTTGACCTACTGTCAAGAACCGGAAACATGGGAATCAAAACATGCTGGCTCGGGGAGCGCGAACAAAGAAGCAAGTGTCTCGCTCATCGATTGGAGGCCATTCACCGTGTAAGGGGCGGTCGTCTCCCAGGGCTTCGGAATCCAGAAGACAGTCAACGGCATTGTTTGCCGCGACACATGACACTTGTAGCAACAACGAGAGCAGAACCGTGACGCCTACAGCTAGGTACATGTATATCAAATAGAATACGGTCTATCATAGTTCAACTATCGGTACTTGTTCCAGTACCGGTACCGGGCGCTCATCGGAGGATGCTCACATGTGTAGACTGTATGCCAGCGCGACAAGTTCACACAAAGATTCGTAATCGTCCGCGTCGTCCTCGACCGCGTCGTCAAACTGCGAGTGAGTGTTGATTTCGGGGGCGGACGCTGTCGTAGTAGTCTGCTGTACATCTTCGCCGTTCTCGGAAGCATCGTCAAAGTTAGACGATTGCATGTTGCGAACTGATGTACCATTGCCTCCCCTACTGCTGTCAAGGAGACTCATCAAGCTCAAGTCTTCCGAAACATTTGCCAACCTGGGGGTGTCGTCATCAGACTCCTCCAAGACGGTTTCGGGGGATCCAACCACTTGAATGGATGCACGCTCTACAGGGGTTGGAGCATTCTCGAAGATGGGTTCTGCATACAATGTATCTTGTTCTTGATCTGCCAAAAGCTCTGAGACGATTCTGGCGTTGTCAGCCGCGAATTTGCAATTGGAAGCCTTGTCGAGCACCGCAGCATAGTATCTTTGAGCCTGCTTCAGTTGTCCCTTTTCTTGAAGGTGCATCGCCCTTTTGAGCAGTAGTGCTGTGTGCGTGTCCAGGCCAAACGTAGACTTCAAATAGTCTAGTTCGTCCTGGGCTGTTGAGCCGGTGATCTCCGAGATGTCACTGTATGCGTCCATTACAGAAGGATGTGCATGCAACTGCGACGGAAGGGGCTGCTAAGTTGTGAGGTTTCGAAAATGGAACGAGTGGAGATCTTGTGTACCGTACATTGGAGTTGCCACGATTCTGCCGTTCGAACGGTCGGGTCGTGGGGCGGATCGTCTACGATATGGGTAAGTGAATCGAATCGCCTCGAAACAGTGCAAACTTAACTTTGTTGCGGGAACGATGCTGCTAAACATTTTGATAGGTGGAGATGGTCGCTCCTGCAAAGCTAGGTACGTTCTAGCTACCGTGTCCTTAGAATGAGCATTTCTTTGCAAACTTGAAAGCAAAAGCAAAGCAAATAATTGGTTTCGATGAATCATCCATGGTGGATGTCCTTTACGCGAGAGATTGAGGTGCTCCAGCTCCCAGGTGCCTCGCCCTTCACGAACCACATAACCGGTACATGCACAGGTATTAATAACTACGGGAGCTCTACGGGTACCGGTAGGATCGTGGGCTGATGACAGATGATAGGTGCTCTTGTGCAAGCAAAGATACCAGCACCCCAATAGATTTTATTATTGGATGATGGCAACTAAACTTTGACCCCATTTATTTGATTACCTTTTCACAGAAGTCTTGTTTACATTTTGTGCCTCTTTGATGAGGTATAGCCTCAATGCCTCGGGCAATTGTGACGAGGTCCAGACAGGTGGAACATTTGAGTTGTCTAACAACTCATGCAGTTCCTTGTAGGGCTCATAGATGGGAACAAGTTCAGGTACAATAAATGTGTTGTTGGATTTTCGCTCGTGTTCCTCAAACCCTTGGAATAAGGATGGGAGGTTTTGCAGTTTGTCAAGTCCCAACAATTGTGCAGCTTGCATGACGGATTCTTTGCTGTATGGGGCCTTTAGAAAAACGACATTTGGAAGCTTGGTGTAGGTTCTGACCATGTCCTTGATC
This sequence comes from Seminavis robusta, assembly GCA_903772945.1. Lineage (NCBI taxonomy): Eukaryota > Bacillariophyta > Bacillariophyceae > Naviculales > Naviculaceae > Seminavis > Seminavis robusta. The sequence continues at coordinate 6,325 of CAICTM010001931.1, forward strand.
CCAGCAGGATCATTGGGATTCTTGGACACATAGTCTTCGTACTTTGGCATTACACAGCGTTCTTCTCCAAATATATTTTTGGCTATGTTCATCTTCAAATAGTCGCGCCTGTGCATTGACATGAATGCCCTCCAAAAGTCACCAACAATGACCAAAAAGGGTGTGTTGGATGGATAGATCAATTCAACCATTTCTGGATTGCCCAAATGACACAAATAATCCCGGTTGTGTTTGTAGCTTGGAAACAGCTTGATGTCATGGTCTTCAAAATAGGAATACAAGTATTCTGAAGCCACACCTCCATGTGAAACAAGCCAAACATCCAAATCTGACAAGGACCTCTTGTAGCCCCAATGCTTGCTGTTCTTCTCAAAGAGCTTGAGTACATCACGATCGTTGCCGCAGAAAGAAGGAGAAAAAGGAGGCTCAGAATCGCGCAACACTGTTTCATTTTTTATTTCAAGTCGAGGACCTGCTTCTCGCTTTGGGTTGCTTGTATAATCTTCCATTACGAGTCCTGATCTTGCCTAAGCAAAAATGGATGTGAAGGACATAGTATGTACATACTGAAATACAAATATATGTATGTGAGAGTCTGAAAGTATGTGGGGGTATGGAAATACATGTAGCATTGGTCAATCTCTGGGACCATACTATGCTGCATCGGTCACTTGCATTGTACTACTAAGGTTTTCATCTAACTACTGCTGGTAGATTTCCTAAAACTTCTCTCCTTTCTCAATCTGTGTCAAGAAATGGATGCTGCTGTGTTTGGATTTTCTAGTAACTGGGTAAATGATTGCGATTTGCCTTCACCTACACGGGTCGAGCCAAAAGCTCGACATCGAAGCTCGACCTCGACGAGCTACATCGGAACAATACATGTTGAAATACATGGGCGAAATATATGTATATCAGCCAAAACAGGTATGTACATTATGTATGTAGAGATGCTAGTGGTATGCCCATACATATGTGGGGGCTGAGGAGGTATGGCATAGTTGCTGCATACTATGTTGAGCAGGTAAGGTCCTGATTTTGTCAACCATTCGACTTTATCGCCACGCCGCACATGCAAACCCTGCAAGGAAAATACCAGCAATGCCAAAATCAGCACGGGCCGTACCCTTCTCACAAATAGCTGATAGAAGTTCTGATGATGGAGTTTTGAATTTATTGCATCTGCAGCTGGCTGCTCATGGGCTTCAACTGATGGGCACAAAAGTTCCGCTTTTGCCCGTGGATCCTCTCTGCCATAGGCAAGCTTGGAAATGCTCGGAATCACGTTGGTGCTACCGGTTCTGTTGCTGAGCATGGCTCTCGCTTTCGTTCAATGATCAATTTGTTTTCCTGAGGGCTAAGTTTGGAACAAATCTGCCTATGCTAGCGATAGATTGTATGTAAATTCGCCATTGTGTTTGGTTTGATTTACACCCGAGGCTGCTCCACCGGACAAGCCATGGTCACCCTGCAAATGGCATAGCCTTGACAGGGATGCTACAGTATGTAGCGGATCATCCTTGTTTGGTTGCTCTATCTATTTGTGGTTTTGCTAACAAGTTAGTTACGAGTATCGAGAATACTCATACTAGCTAGTAGAGCTGGGGGGTGGCACAAACCAGCTCTGTCTATCTCAGGTTTTCCCGCACCATCCCAGAAAGACATGGTGGTTGAGACGTCAAAAGACGGTTAAAGACGGTGAAAAATAGTAATGCAGGTGGTAAAGCAGGCGGTAAAGCAGGCGGATGAAGTCGGTCGAAGTCGGTCGAAGGCGGTCGAAGGCGGTTGAAGGTGGTAAACCATGCAACACAAGGTGGTGTAAGATGATGCCGGAAATGGTAAGTTGATTTTAGCCGGTTCGTGTGGTAAAGAACCGTACCGGTACCGGTACGGCGGAGGCTGGGCTGCTCGGGTGCTCTTGCTCAAGCAAATAAGCCAGCGTACTACTAGTACATGGAGACCACACAATCGTGGCTTGTGCCAGGGCAATAACAAAGCTGTAATAGTACAGTGTACCGTACCGTATGCCTAAAGACCACGGTAGGTACATGTACCGGTACTAGTACAGGTACCGGTACGAGTACCGTGCCATGCAAAATAGATTTAGCTAACACGAGATCCGGGACTTCTAATGTATTGGATTGTAGCCTCTATATATAATTAATATTAATATATATAGCTACGACGGTAGGATTTAAGCCAACGTCTAAGTTACTATGTCCACCGTTGAAGCAGCCATTTGAGTGATCACTCAACATGGGGTCTCTGCATCTTACTGCTGTCGTTGCGTAGATATGCCTCCACACTCCACACCTCCATCCACCTAGTGTGTTGTTATCATCGCAATCAGGAATTAGTTCTGTTGTAGGTCTTTGTTTTGTGTTGTGTTGATGGGATTGCCAACCGCAACTTGGTTGTTGCTGTTGTCCTCTGTGCTTGCTGGTGGGGAGACGAATCATAAGATCCCATTTCTCCGAGGTCAGCAGGACGAGCAACAAGCAGCTACGAAAACCGAACGAAAGCTGAAAATTGACAACCGCATCGTTGGAGGTTCTGCTGCTCCTTTGGACAAGATTCCTAGTCATGTTCAATGGAAATTGGGCTGTGGCGGGAGTTTATTCCATGATGACTTGGTGTTGACAGCAGCACACTGCTTCAACAACGCCCCGGTCGCCCTCAATTGGCCTGTCTATGTTGGTGGGAACGGAACCTCCGAATCCGGTACCGAAATGTATGCCGAAGCAGGCTATAGACACCCTCTTTATAATCCAAGCAATATACAAGCCTATGATTTTGCTGTTTTGCAGCTGCCCCAACAAGTCACGGGCATCGAGTTCATGTCCCTCAACACAGATCGGGATTATCCAGTCAATGGACAAGAATTGACAGTCATGGGGTTTGGATTGCTGAATGAAACTGATACCATTGTGGATGCCCCAAATGACATGCATGAAGTCACTGTGCCCATGATTGGTGATTGTGTGCCTTACTACACTTCAGACCGAATCAACGAAGAAATTGTCTTTTGTGCTGGAGATATGCCAGGAGGAGGGAAAGATGCTTGCCTGGTACGTCTGGATATCTACATGTACTTGCCTCAAATGCTCTGCGACGAGTGGCCTAACTTATCTTGTCTTTACATGATACCCAGGGCGACTCAGGTGGTCCCATTGTTGATGCTTACGGAACACAAGTCGGTTTGGTTAGTTGGGGGATTGGTAAGGAATCGCCATATGGAAGTCTCTTAGCGGGCCTTCTGTAGCCTGAGTAAGGTTTCAAATCTCACTCCTTGCATGCCAACATGTTACACCACCACAGGATGTGCCCAAGAATATCGACCAGGAGTCTATGCTCGGGTATCTGCCATTTCACAGTGGTTGGAATTCCTCAAATGTGATGTCAGCATGTATCCTCCAGCAGGCTGCACACGGTTAGATGTCAACATGACCTATGATGACTATCCGGAGGAGACAGGCTTTCGCGTTATCGATGATAATCATCCACAGCGACAGGGAATGATCTTTGAATTACCTGAAAGGATGGACATTCCCCAAAGAGCAACAATCCACTATTCCTATCAGCTTCCTATTGGGAACTATACCTTTGTCTATGCAGACACCAGTTTAGATGGGAGCTGTTGTGACTTTGGTGATGGACGTGCCATCATTACCAATGAAGGCAAGGGTGTCAATGTGAGTGGTGATTTCTCATCCTATGGACAGCAAGCCGCTATCGAAATACCATTGCCGTATGTGGGATTCCGGGGAGCCTGGATTCATGATGGATCGGATCATTACACCGGCACTTCAGTACAGCAACGTAGTGACAAATTGATGTTTGGAATCCAATTGGTCATCATGTATGATCTCGAAAGAGTCCATGACATTACATGGAAGCTCTACATTGTCAATGAGTTGGGTGGGGGAGAACTCATATTGTTGCGACACGACGCTCCTGATCCTGCCCGTGTCTTGGATTCCTACAACCGACAGAGTTTTGTCGTTCAAGATCTTCCTGAAGGATCGTATGAATTCCACATGGAAGATGCCTCCGGGAGGGGCTTTGCTCGAGGTGTTGGTTTTGCCAGAATCACATTACTGGACAACCCAACGGGTGTGTTTTTGGGTCGTCTCTTTCATATTCCAGCTGCAGACATTGAACCACTCACGGTTGCCAGATTTGGCCTTGGCGGGTGATGGTAGTACCAACCAATTCCGGTTGTTCGATTATGCAGCATGAGTCCCACAGAGCACACCGAGTGCGTGATGCAAATCCCTCTGAGCTCTCCCAGCAGATGGAATATGACGCAAGCAAAGCAATCCTGCCACAAACTTTAACAAGAGAACGATGGAAAATCTATCTGCTTGGAGTATATCTGCTCATTCGGACGACCAGCCAATCAACGATGCACTTCCCTACTACTAGCTCTCTCAGTTTCCTCTCCACCAACTCCTGCTAGTATGACAAATTTGGCACAAAATTCCTCGGTCAAACGCCATGGCTTGGCGGCAATTGCGGTTGACGTACGGTACTCCCGAATACGAAAACTGCGACAACTGAACCCCCTTTGAATCGAATCATTTTGGTATCAATATTCTTGTTCATCACGGTGGAGGACGACTGTGTCCTGGACTATGTCCTTTTGCCATTATTCCTCGAGAGGCCGTCGGTGACGGTCGATTCGATTCGATTCGATTCGATTCTCCACGCTCCAACATTTACCAAGGAACGAGCTGTGACGTTGCACCATGTAGAACAACTTGGACTTTTTCCAAAGGTCCATTCTCTAGCACGCTCCAAAATCCACCGTACCAAGAAAAGAGCTGTTGCATGGGTTGAAAAATCTTGTTTGACCATTAGACTTTTTGCATAGTAAATGTTTTGAAGTAACCATGCGATGCGATTCGAGCGATTCAATTCCCTGCTATTGTTGTTGTGCATCCTGCAGTTCTGGTGGCAGTGGTATTTCGTGACAGCGTTTTTCAAAGGCTTCTATTTGTCGTATTGCCACTTCCTCGAGGACTCGATCGAGGATTCCCACAATCATGGGATCCGCCACGGTCATTTCCACTTGAAAGCTGACATGACATCCTCGGTGGTTGTTTATTGTCGTTGTTGTATCATTTTCAGAAGCGTCTTTGAGTTTCCAAGTACTCTTGAGTGAATCAAACATGGTACTCTGAATACTCTTGGAATGAATGGTCATGGTTTCGGGTTGTACCGTGACGCGGGAAGTGTACTGTTCCTTGAGTGCTTTCCCCCAGGGAATACCGACGGTAAGAGTGGCATCAAAGCTTCTCCCTCCATCGTACACGTGTAGGACTTGAGAGTGCCAACAGAGCGGTAGAAATTTGGAATAGGAATCGACATCTTGAATGATGCGGAATAAATGCATGGGATGAATGCCCTTGAGTACACGACGTTCCACAAATTGCTTTGTCACGGGGCTAAAGATGTTCTTGAGAATCATAGTATGATGTCTTTCTTCTTCTATTGCTCATGTACTATTGGATTGCAAGTGAGTCCATTCGTCTCATTGTTGACGTCTTCAACGGCGAAAGATGAAAGTTGAATGAGAGGTTGGTTGTTGGGGTGGCGATGCTGAGTCACTCCCCTCATTAGGGAACAGGTTAAGCCAATCAACGCGCCAAAACCCAAGCCAACCTCCAAATCACCTCCGATCTCAGCTTTCAAACCCACGGTCGGATCTTTCCATCAATCTGCGTGTGGTAAAGTCGTACCATACAGCTGTAGGTGCCACAACAACAAAAGAAACAAATTGCATTGAGTGAGTTAGTGGGGCTTGATTCGATTCATTCATCCACCCATCATAGCACCATGATGAATACTACTAGTAAGAAAGCCAGTGCTGCTGCTGCCAACAAGAAGAAGATCAAGAAACGCGGCAATCCGATTCTGACTCCGGCCATGATGGAAGTGGCCAAACAGCAAGAAGCCAAGGAGACGCAACTGGATCTTCAACAAAGCAATGAAAATGGACGTTTTCGAAGTCCTTCCGAAGCGTTCTATGTGGGTGCCATTTTGTCCGTGTCTCCTCGCGATTATGTCGAATCCTGGTCCAATCACACCACTCGACGGACAGTCTGGAAGGCCACAGCGTCCGTGTTGAAATTGACACCTCCCGTCCACAGTTTGGCAGGACAATCCTTGACACGGAGACAACACTGTAACGACCGAGCCGCATTGGTCCTGGAAGAATCCATTCATGTCTTATCGGAAGCCATGGCCAAGCGATGGAGCAATCGAAACAATCATCGCCATGGTCAATCCAACAAACGCAGCAACAGCAACACCACCATGACACTGGAACTCTCCGAACGAACATTCAACAGTCGCTCGCAGGTTGTCTTTTTTGAATTCTCACTGCCCGACATGGCACCCCCCTTTACCAAAGAACAGCAGTTTCATTTGAGGACGGGCACCATTGTCGAGTGCGTTCCTGCCAATTGCCAACATCAAGTCGATCAGGTCCTCTTGGCGTGCATTTGCATGACCAAACGACAAATCACCCAAAAGGCACGTCGGTTCGTGGTCATGACGGTGCCGGAAAATGAACAACGACACATTCGGTGTGGACTGTGGGCCGTCACGCCATTGACCAGTCTCGTGTCCGAGTTTCGACAGTTGGATACGTGCAACTTGATTCGGAGTGGACATGCGCCACTGCCCTTTTTGCAGACGCTGCTTGGACAACAACAAAAGTCCACCAAAGCAGGTTCCAAGCAGCCAGTCGTACGGGTGCTCGATCTTTCCAACGACACGACAACAGCAGCAGCAGCCACAGTCACTGTAGCCACAACAAACAAGGAAAAGAGTAAAACAGCCACTGACAAGATGACAACCAAGGACAAAGGTGGGCGAACAGGTACTGATAAGACGAGGACCATAGAGATTGTACTCTCGAGTGATGATGATGAGAGTGACAGTGATGACGACAGTGACAGTGACAATGACAGTACCAAGGAAACTGACGGCGCTAAGAAGAGAGAAAGTGACAATGACAAGAACGACAACGATATTATTGAAATAAGCGACAACAACACTGTGGCAAATATTCCAAGTACACCACCTCCCACCAAACGACAATATAATATTGCTCCACCACAATCCCCAATGAGGGTTTGGAGTTTGCCCAACCTCAACAGTATTCAAGCCAAGGCAGCGGCTGACTTTTTGGATTCTCCAACAGGATCCATCTCCTTAGTGCAAGGTACGTCCAGAAAGTCGAACGATCGCTATGTTCACCTTCCGTAGCAGACACTCACGAATCTCTCACTCTTCTGCTTTTGTCTCACATCATCAGGCCCACCGGGCACGGGGAAAACTACCTTTCTCGTTTCCACCATTGGACAATATCTGCAACGCCTCTTGGCGGAAACGGAAGCCGAGGCCATTGCCAGAGGAGAAACACCTCATTTGACACGCTCACCCCCGCATTATGCGGGGAGGAGATGCAAAAAGGGAAAGGCACTCATGGTGGCGGCGCCCACCAACAAGGCCGTGTCTGTGCTAGCGTCCCGATTCATGTCTACCATTTCCGGAGAGAAAAAGGGAGCCAATTCGTGCCATGAATTAAAGGTGATTCTGGTGGGAGATGCGGAAAAACTGGTGGAAGATACGCCGATTTACAGCAAAAAGAACCAAGGCGACGACAACAACAACAATAGTATTATGAGTGACAATGACATTGTGGATCATGCCAGTCTGAAAGAAACCATCAAGTCGATGGCATGTCTGAAACGAATCTTTGTGTATCGATTTTTGGAAAACATTGAGGAAGAAGTCAAGACGGTCCTTGGGACACTTCGACGCAACAGGTCGCAGAACAACAGCAATCCACCAAAAAGTGAACAGGATGATGACAACGACGACAATGAGAAGGACCAAACCAACGCTGACAACGCCAAGGATGACAACGGCGACTCCAACGAGAGCAGCTACGGCGAACGCAACTACAAAATGCAACGATACTCCCTCTTGCGGCTCGTCCACCAATATGTTGATATCGGGTACGTCTTTCCGCAAGGATATCAGGCCCGGGGAGAGTTATTGCGAGACACGTTGTTGAAAATGAGTCACAAGGATTTTAGAAGCAATACGACAACACCAGCCTCCGAAAAACAAGTCAAGTTGTTTGAAAAGAGGCTTGACCATGTGCTCGGCGATGTCCAGACTCTGATTCATACTCGTGACATTGGCCAGCGAGTCATATTAGCTCTCATTCGTTCAGGTGCGTGCAGGAAATGTCACGCCCAATGATACGCCATCATGGCGCTCACAACTCTGTTTTCTGCATGTTTAACCCGACAGCTGATTTGATTTTTTGTACGCTGGCAACGTCGGGATCCGCAATCTTCAAATCACGAGATCGACCCTTCAAAATACGCGATTTGATCGTGGACGAAGCCGCAGCTGCCACTGAACCGCAAATCGGCATTCCGTTTCATATGTGTCCAGATCGGTTGTTGGCGGTGGGAGATCCCATGCAGTTGCCCGCTACAGTCTTTAGTCCTGTGGCCAGACAGTATGGTCTCGACAAGAGCCTTCATGAACGTCTCATGAAAGACTGCAAGTACCCGTACACGATGCTACGACAACAATATCGCATGAGGCCTCAGATCTCTCAGTTTCCCTCGAAAACGTTCTATCGAGGCAAACTGAAGGATGGCGATGAAGTGATAAGGTATGACTCGATTCCGATCCATGCTTTGTACTGGTGTCGTACCTGTATGTGTTCTCTGTTCCTCACATGCTTGAGTCTGCAGCGACACTTATGTGAGTCCGCGTCCCTTACTTCAAGATCCGCAGAGGCCGTTTGTATTCCAGGAAGTGCTTGGTGAAGAGAAGCAGCGGGAGGGAGGTTCCTACATGAACCGCGCCGAAGCCGAAGCTGTGGTTCATCGGATCCGCCAGCTCCGCGACAAAGCCGCTGGCCAGGACCCCAACTGGTTTCGCAACGACAAAGTTCGCATCATCACATTCTATCAAGCACAAGTTGATTTGATCAACTCGTTGCTCAATCCACTTGGTTTCGGAAAACGCAAGTCGGGTCTTGTGGCGAGTACCGTCGACAGCAGTCAAGGATGCGAAGCCAACCTTGTCCTTGTGTCCTTTGTCAGAACTTGCCGAAAGCGCCATCGAAACCATGTAGGGGATGCCGACAGGGAGGCGTTTGCCCGGAGCGTGGCCGGGTTCCTGACGGACAATCGCCGTCTCAACGTTGCCCTCACTCGGGCAAAGTTTGAATTGATTTGTATCGGCAGTGCGAGTCACATGCTGGAAAACGAACACCTTGAGACGCTCCATGCGTTTGCCAAGCAATGCCAGGCACGTGGCTGCATCATTGAAAGCCCATTGGGTGTAGTTTCTCCGAATGTGACTGTTGCAGCGCTCGACCATCGTAATGGACAACGCAAGAGGCAAGGTACGGGTGATGGCAGCAACAATCCTCATCACAACAGAATGCAGTGTGACAAAAGGTGGAAAGGACAGAAGAAGCGCCACAACAACAACCATAGAACCCATGAGAGAGAAGGCAACGACGCCGAAATGGCGCACAAGAGCAATGAAAGACAGGGCGGCCATCGCAGCGGCAGCCGACGGAAGAAACGCAAGAATTGGCAAAACAATGGCAAGAAGGGAGAGGGCAAACGCCAGAAGACGATCTTCGATGGCGGTCCTCAATCGTGATCGACGTACAATGTTCGTGGAAGCAAGTCGTTTGGAACGAAGTGCCTTCATGACATTTTTCTCGTCTCGGTTGCTAACTGAATTACCTATAGCCATTGTTTTTGACAGCTTGGCTGAAAACCGTTCCCTAGGACGTGGTCTATCATCTATCGACGTTCGTCTCGTCTCTGAATAGACCCGTGGACGGCGACCGTGGATAACAACGCTGGAGAAGGATGCATCCTCATCGACAACTTCCCAACCCATGCCTATGGCGGTCATCCAGAGAGCTTATTATCATCTTTATCCCGGTTCATTTTCAAGATCCGAGTTTCATCAGGTTCCATCATGGTTCATCCATGTGCTTGGTACATCTAGTACCGGTAGCTCCTTTAGAAGACCTAAAAAGCTGGGAAGGACCCTCTGGGTTCCACGATTTGCAAAAATATCCATGACTCAAGATCGGCCGCAAGAGTGCTAGCTACTGTACAGTACCGTAGCTGGGACCTCAAAAGCCTAGAATCATAGAAAGCCTAGACAGTTTAGACTTGCAATTGTATTGAGAATTCAAAGGCGAGTCTGAACCAGTCAATGCCGTTTAAAAGTGGCCGCTCTTTCGGAAATCGTATCCTGCAAAGCCAATGGCTCCATTATTCCGTTCCTCTATTCGCAGCAGTTGGTTGTATTTGGCCAGCCGTTCGCCGCGGCAAGGGGCACCAGTCTTCAGATGACCTGTGCCAAGGGCGACAGTAAGGTCTGCAATGAAGTCATCCGGTGTTTCACCACTGCGATGGCTCACAAAAACTCCCCAGCCTGTGTCGCGACAGAGGTTGTAGGCTTTGATAGCTTCAGTGATGGTTCCAATCTGGTTCACCTTGAGCAACATTGCGTTGGTGGCATCCATTTCAATTCCCTTGCTCACAATGGATGGGTTTGTACAGTAGAGGTCGTCGCCGACAATCTCAACATCTTTGCCCAAAGCGGCAGTCGCAGCCTTATGTCCGTCAAAGTCAAGATCGTCGAAAGGATCCTCCAAGAGTTGGACAGGATATTGTTCCGCCATTTTGATCCAAAAGTCGACAACCTCCTCCCGTTTCATGGTACGAGATGGATCTTGTTCTGCCAAGGGGCGTTTGAAGTCGAAATTGTAGACCTCTTTTTCGCGGTCATAAAACCCAGAGGCTGCCGGATCACTTCCCACAAAGATTTTACCAGTGTATCCAGCCTCGTCAATGGCAGCGACAAGAAGATCCAATGCTTCTTCAACACTACCAATATTGGGAGCAAAACCTCCTTCATCGCCGACCGCAGTACTTTCTCGACCATATTTGGCATCGATAAGGCCCTTCAAGTGATGATAAGTCTCACTCCCCATTCTTAGGGCTTGTTTGAAATCAGAAGCTCCCAGAGGAATCAGGAAGAACTCCTGCGGCGCCAGGTAGTTCCCAGAGTGGACTCCGCCATTGATCACATTGAAGCAAGGGACAGGCATTACCATTTTCGGAGATCCTGCCAATTTGTTGAGAAAGGAATAGAGTGGGGTGTCTGGCTTGCGGCACCCGCTCGGCAGGCTGCCATGGAAACACCCAGGATGGCATTGGCACCAAGATTAGCCTTGTTGGAAGTTCCATCCAAGGCAATCATCTTTTGGTCGATAGCAGCAATGTCCTCACTGCTCATTCCTTTTACTGCGGGAAGAATCTGCTGGACAACATTGGCACATGCCTTTTGGACTCCCTTGCCCAGATAGCGACTCTTGTCGCCATCACGAAGCTCGATTGCTTCCATATCCCCTGGAATATTGTGACAAGATAAGTAAGTTAAACAGGCATGGGATCAGGTTGGCACAAGCATATCTGCTTACCTGTGGAAGCCCCTGATGGAACATCGGCCAAGAACATTTGTCCTTTGCTGTCGGTAAGTTCCACTTCGACTGTGGGGTTACCACGAGAATCCAGAATTTCTCTTGCATGAAGATTGGCAATGGTAGTGGCATTCCGAATGCACGCATTGTGTTGGGCAGAAAGACCTCGAAGAGCAGTTGCCGTGATGGCTGGTGACGATCTTAGTAAAGCGGAAGTGGCTCTGGCGGCGAACATGATGATCGACTTTTGTTTGGTTCTTAGTTTGTGGAAGATGGTTGCGTTGATGCTGCTCTTGTTCTTTCTAGCTAGTGTATTGGCCCTGATGATATTGTTGATGCTGTTACTGTAGGTTTGTGTTTGACTTGTGCTGTTGTTTGATTTTTTGATTTACGAGAAGAATGCAGATCGAGAGAAAAAATGATGCTTGGTATTGTTTGTGTTTGATGGTTCACCTGGATGCTGAGGCTCATGCGAAGATTCTGCTCAACACCTGCTACTCCACGGCAAAAATGCGGACAGATGCAAAAATGAGGAAAACCTCCGGAACACTTCGGAAACACATTTGAATTTACTACTTAACGTCCCTAAGAGCATGGCTGGAGGATGATTTTGTGATCAAAAAGCAACCAACTTCTGGTTACCAGATCTCAGTCAATATCCAACCAATTGACATAGTTGTTGAATGGTATTTGTCAGCAATAATGTTGTTTTGAATGACATTGTCTTACTTTGTTGAGATAGTGTAGTTGATAGTTTCATATTGGGTGTTTACATGAAGGGGTCATTTTTGCACCAAATATTTCTAAATGTGAGGGTGTATATGTTGCAATGGGTCTTAATGTCAAGGTGTAAAGGCTGACTGATCTTCACTCTACTAGTTGATGTTAGGTTGCCCGGTTTCTTAAAACTAAGTAGTAAATGAGGACTGTCCACATTTGCGCTCCAGAGTAGCCTGATCAACACCAGCTAACACCTACTCAAGATCTTCACAGATCTTTGCAGTGGCTTTCCGCCTGAAGCATTGTGCTGCGGCCCAGAGATTCTGCTCAACACATACTCATCAAGATCTTCAAAGATCAATTTCTGCGGCTTTCAGTGCTGGAGCATTCTGCCGGTTAGGGGGGACTACCGGTACCATGACACGTATCGAACCGCGCATGTCTCCTCAGCTGGGAGGAACAGGAAAACGCATTACACCACTACACAAGCCATTACACACTACATTCAAGTACTATTTTATAAGGGCATTCAACAAGCTACCCTTTTTGGTTACATGAGCACTCAACAAGTTGCTCCTAGATTGGTTGGTTGTTGTAGTTGTTTACAGTGTGCCTAACACACATCAAAGCCATGGCTGTTGTTGAGTTTGTCTAGTGATGAGGGGTCAGGTTGTTGTATTCAATATCACCCTTCTTCTTGCCCTTGGCATGCCTCTTCCTCATGACAAAGGATTGAGCTACCCTTTTCTTCCTTTTCTCAGCCAAGTCAACATGGCAGAACAATGCACCAGACTCAAAGATCTAGTGAGCCTTCGCGCGAAATTGGTGCGCATTCATTCCCTCCAGTCAGAATCCTCACAATTTTCTTTTCTTGGATCGATCGACTTGTGTTGAAGCAGTTGCCGATCAATCCACACCAGCCATAACAATAGTAAGCTGCTTCATATGCCCAAACTTAGTATGCACTCTACTGACTAGTCCCTTTGAAGAATGATAATGCAAGTCTCTGAAAGCCATCTTGCCCACAAGTCAATCCATTCAGAAACAAGAATGCGGGAAGGCATCACAGTCTACATGTGGGGACAGAGTGTAGGACCGAGCCACATGTAGCTGGGGAAGGTCACATTGAGGGTAGAGGGATCAACTGGAAATGGCAGCTCCATAGTGAATTCTGAAATGACATCACCCCTGACATCAAGGATGGACCTGACATACTGCTGCATGGCATGGCGCCTCACATTGGTATCCTCTAGGTTCTCCCTTGTGTGTTGTTGATAGAGATAATAGAACTCCCCAATATCCAAGAGGTCTTGGTGCCACTTCTCACTGATAGTCAGCTTCTTGCCATTTGCAGAGACCATGGTTTCAATTTCGGCTTCAGTCGCGCCACTGCTCAGCCAGACAATAATAGTGACATGGCGAATGCCATGCTCATTCTCCCACTCCTTCACCATCCTCTTTGGCTTCCAAGTAGTGGGGCCATCCTCTTCGGTAACATCATCCTCATCATCGTTGCCAGCAATGGAAGTGCACTACGCTAAAAGCTAGTGTAAAGATCTTTCGAGTGTTTTGAGTTTGAGAGAATGAAAGTTATGAGAGGATTAGAAAGCTATGAAAACTAATCAACGAGAGAGATCTACAACCAAAGGATCGTAGATCTAGAGGAGATCCGCACTTTAAATCATATGTTCTCCTTGTCCGACTTGTCGTGCCTTCGTGACCCTTGTCAGGGGCGAATGCAATAACGGCTCTTAGCTTATTCGCGACTCGATCCTAGATAGGGTTTGAGTTCGACTCATGACTGAGTCTCTCGTGAATAATCATTGAGACAGGGTTCTCATGACCGCTCTAGTCATACTAGGTTGATTGATGAAACATCGCTCTAGATATTAGCCAGCGTGGAGTACTTCCACGCCATTAGATAAATGCTAGACGAATCTTCCACGGTTCCGTTTTTGGATCGTGGAATGAGTAGGATTGCTACCGCAACCTACTCTATCACACTTTAGTCTCCCGCGGGAGTTC